>JAEIII010045308.1:0-15598 GCA_018905755.1 Drosophila ohnishii | reverse complement strand
TGTAATATGTTGTGTGTATTATGTTATGTGAAATTGTTAAGTGTATTATGTTATGACCCTTTTAGGAAGGTCGATTGGATGGCATCTTTTTAATCGTCTTGTTCTGGGTCTCCCTCTAAGGTGTCTGGCCAAAGCATTAGGGTGGTTTTCAAGGCGTTGCGCATATCTGTATTGCTTTTTAAATAATTTTAGTTGTAATTTATATATTTTACGCCTTAAAATACCTATATATTTTTTCAAGTGCACCGCTCACCTTGGCTTCGTTTTTGTACAAGCTCTCTGTCTCTGCTTACATTCAATTTATCCCCGCCCTATCGCCGGATGCCTAACAACCATATCGTGTTCCCATTCCACGCGTGTGCCGTGGTCGGGATAATTAAAGGGGATGTCAGCTGCGGCCCCTCGGTCGGTGTGCCGGTCGGTCTACTTCATCAGGATCATCCAGTATCCAGCGTCCTGTGTCCTGCTAGCCGGTACAGCATTTAGCATTTTGCAGCGCACGGGCCACCAATTACTTTTGGGTTAGCAAATTTAATTATACTCGTGGCGCACACCTTTTCCGTAACACGGCGCATCAGTCAGTTGCTGGACCCAGTTTCATTCGGCCGTGAGTTATGCGTTTTTAATTGCTGACCCCCAATGAGCGGCTTGACCCGACAATTCATCTTCCAAGGGTCTTCCTACCGGGACATGACTTCATTAAAAGTCGCTTAGCTCGAGTGGCGGGCACTTTAAAACAGGTCCTCTTCCTGCTCTCCTCCTTGCAGCCCCATAAATTCACACTGCAACTACGACATTTTTAGCTTTTTGCATGTCACATACACACTGAGCGAAATCAGGCGAACATCCATCATTTTGGGACAGGGAAAAAGCCAGGCAGTTGGCCAAACATTGACATTGCAATGTCAATTTATTCAGACTGCCTGCCTTGCTGGGCGATAGAAATTTAAATGTTCCAATGGCAGGTTTAGCGCCACCATTTTGTTCTTTTTTGTCGATTCCGATTTCGATACCGATTTCGATTTCGTTTGTTTGCGGTCTTTTGGGGATTTGCAGTGGGTATTTGTGTCGAAACGACACAAAAAAAAAAAAAAGAAAACCCTGTGAAACAGAGCCAAACATGGCGAGTTAATCGTGCAGGAACGAAACGAGTAAAACATATATATAGCCGGCAATGGTATTACCCGGATTAGCTTCTGCTCGGGTGCCAATTTAAATTTTAAATGGCCAGGGATTTATAGTTTGGCCAGTGTATAGAGTTTATCATAAATTTAAGTTTAATTGAATCCAACTTAATATTCAATATTCTCTATGCGGTGTGTGCCTTGGCTTGGCTTGGCTCAATTATTCATCCGGCAGTTTATCTACTATATATTCCTATAGTTTGCAGGCCACTGAATATTGCTCATACGCCGTGTGTCCGTGTGTCCGTGTGTCTGTGTGTGGTACAACAAAAACTATTAAGAGCTGCCCGGGCGAATGGCTAATAAAGCAAAATATCCTTGCATATATATGACATAAATAACTAAAGTGCCATGCGGCTTAAGGATTTTTGAGCAGCAGCTTCCCCTTCGAGTTACCCTAAGTAGGTGTTTAGTGGCTATTATCATCATCGGGCAAGTGTGTATGTGTGGGTATTTTGAACTCTTTAGCATCAATATTTTATATGTAATATGCCAGTAGATTATGATTTATGACTCGGGCGGTGAAATGGCTCTCTGTGTGTGTGTGCTTTCAGCTCACACCTTCTCCCCGGGGAGTGTGAATCGCATTGTCTTGGCCCGCTTAGAATTCCATATTTCATGGCACGAGCGAGCTTCAATTCGCATTCAGTGCTGAAATTGCGTTTAAAAGTGTTTAAGTGGCGCTCGCGCTAAGTAACAAGTTGAAAAATTGCGCAGCTCGCTCGTAAATTTGCTCGGCAAAGTGAAAAGTAATAATATACAGGCATTATAAATGGCTGTGCGCGTCCTTGAAGCGCCTGTTGGCGGGTAGTCAGGTGAGTAGCAGCAGTGGGAGGTGCTAGGTCCTGTGGTAGGTGGCACTATGGAGTGTGCCACACAGTCAATGGCCGTCGCCACCGCAACTCCTTTTTGCTCATCCTTCAAACTTCTCCGAAGAAGAACATCAAAGCAAAGGCACACAGAGAAAATATCACAGGGCATATCTCTGCGGCAGATTGACATCTCAACTTTCGTTTTCTTCTTGGTTTTAATTGAATGTATTTGAAATTTATTTAATGTTGTTTTTTTTTCAAGATACAAGGGAGTATATAGCCTTTGCCATTAGCCACAATTATTGAATATATCAGTTACTCTTTTACCTTTTTTTTCCTGTGGATCTCTATGACCGAATCAGTGAAGCAAATGAAACCAAAACAACAGCAACAACAAGGACGACAATTCGCTGATACATTTAACCACACACACACATATATGCATATGTCCTGCCTGTATGTGTGGGCAAAGCATTTCAAAAGTAATTCAAGCAAGAAAAAAGTTGGGTAATTGAAAGTTTGCCCATAAAAATTTGTCGCTCTGCGTTCTGCTCGTTTGAGTGGCAGAAGGGCGGGCGATCCCTCTATAAATATATATATACTATATACGTACATATACCCCTTGGGCAGGCACCCCCACACCCATGTTTCGCCAGGCAACTGGTAACTTTTCATTATGCATCCCCCACAGTCTCGTGCCATTATCTGGAGCACTATCGAGGCGCCCAAAACTAGTTGAAGTGCTTGAATTGTTTACGTTGATAACTTTTCTTCTTTTTTATTATCGAAACCACCCTGGAAATTGGTATTTCGAGTAGTTTGAATATTGAATTAACATAGGAAACCCTTTAAAAGAGAGAGAGTCTTCAAGGGCAAGCTTATAGGGAAAATAATTCTTACTTGTATAGGAAAGATATTCAAAAAGTTCATTAACCTCTCCGTGCTTATAGGGTAACTACCTGGTCTAATTGAATCCCCCTTTATTGGCAAGACAGAACAAAGTTTGCCTTCGGCATCAGCCGCTACTTTTACTTTGTTCAAAGGATCGCCAGTTTTATGGGGCCGCATAATGAAAACGCAAACGCGATTGCAGTTTAACTGCACTTTCAATGACAACGAAGCTGGTGCCACTACCTTCCCCTTAACCCTTTCGTCCTGGAGTCACTTGAGGCCACAACGAATTGCCAGCATTGATAAATGGCAAGCGTGTGCACAGTCAGATGTATCTGTATCAGTATTCTGTATCTGTGTCTGTAATGTGGGTAGTAGTACCTTCAAACGAGTATCTGTGTTTCTGGCTTCAAAGCCAGGGACAGACCACAAAATAAGCGTAAATGATATGAAGACATAAAAGCACCAAATTGGGAACTGAAACAGAAAACCCAAACACACTTGAGGCACTCAAAACAAAAATTTTAAAAAAATTTAGGTTTAATAATTAATATAATTGAAAAAATTAAGATACAACAGGAACTACAGCTACTATTTATTATAATTTGTAAATTATTTAAATAAAAGAAAAATAACTTTCAAAGGACCAAAGAAGAATACTATACTAATTACAAATTTAAAAATCGTAATATTTTGACCTTTTCTTTGATTTTCTCATTATCAAATAGCTTATTAAACAGCACCTCATTTTGTTTCCCAGTGCAAACACCGAAACACAGGCCACCAGTCGCAGTCAACTTGAGAGTCTGTTCTGTGGTGGGGCTTAACACCAAAACCACACCACACCACGTACACACACACACACACACTCTAGAAGTGCCTGCTGAGCTGCTGATGGCTTTAAACTGGACCGCACAGTGTAATAAATTAGATTTACCGAACCTGATGCGACAAATGCCGCCAAATATTTAACACCAATCAACATGAGCACGAAAATAACTTTTCGCCCGGCCACCATTCAGCAGCAGTCGTAGTACCGGCAGCAAGAAGGCAAAAGGCAGACCAAGCTAAATAAAGAGAGAGAAAGGAAAAACTTTGCCCTTTCTGGAGGATGGAGGGATGCCGACTCCCATTGTTGCCTGCCTTTCCCTTGCCAAGACGAAAGGTGTCAACAATGACAAACACTTTTAACTAACCAACTTTTGCCGGCTTGTTTCGTCGACTTGGCATCGTCCTCCTCCTGGTATATCCGGACGTCTGGATCTGCTGCTGATTGTGTTGCCCTGATAGCGACCGACAGTTTAACCCATGCAAACAACAAACTTGCGGCGACCTTTTGGTACAGGCCACTGAATACAGTAGCCGATTTTTTGGATAAGAGTCCTTGCTAGGGTATTTTATGGGAGCCTTAGTGCCTTTGGTCAACTTTTAGAGAGAGATCTAATTATATTTTTATCAAGAAACTACCTACATTTTTAATATTTATTTTGTAATATCTAATTAGTAGAACAGAATACCTATATCATCCACAGAAATATCACTTAACTTGGCCATTTGAAATGGACGGCAGACAGGGAATTCGCCGCCTAATCATGGCAATGGCAATGACTTCAATCTCTTCGCTCGCTGCCAAATGGGAGCCATCAATTTTACAGCAGCTGGGTCGCAAGGTGGAAACAGGTAAATCAATCACACGCATTATGCGATGGCTTTGCCCCGTGAAATATGCCCACGGAATCTGAGCCTGAGAGGCTTGGGTTTCGTGTTAGGTTTGGGTTTGGGCTTGCGTTTATTTGGGGTTTGGCTTACCATATACTTTTTTATGGCTCACATGGTGCTGGGGGTGTTGGTGGGTTTTTATGCCGCTGGCTCTTATTACTTGTAAGTGGGGCGAATGAAACGACGTTGCTCATACGCCCCGTATACCGTATTGCAGCCATTTTACGGCCTGCTCTTCCTCTTTATGTATATTTCACGTCATTTGCCTTGGCTTTGTCATTCCGTCGAGTGCGAAATGAGGGTGGAGTGGAGGAGAATGGAGACTCTGTGAGATTCCGGGAGGACAGCCAAGGCAAGAGCGAGTGCTTGGGCATATTTATTAGAAGGACTCTCCAAGAGAGCTCCTTGTTAGCCCCGGATGAGATGAAGGTAATTGATAGTAACTCCTGCTCAGGTCGAGCATCTTTATAAAACGTAACACGGCTCTTGGTGTGTAAATTATTGGGTTTTAACGCTTTATTTATAGCCTTTTATTTATTATTATTTGCAACTCTTGATTTATTTTGTCGGGCTAAGCAAAGCCTGCGACACAAAGTTATCAAAGCTATTTCTACGTAATTGCAGTTGAAAACGAAAAAAAAAATATCCACCAACAAATATTATTGTTTAGTTCATTTTGTGCTGTTTGTGTGCGCTGTTCGCGCATTTAAATTCCTTTGTTATGGCGACAAATTGGGACAGCGAACAAAGGCTTAAATTAATTCTTGTTTGCAAGTGTTTTTTTGAATCTTTTAGAATCGACTTGGGTTGTACCCTAGGAATGTAGAACTTGAAGCAAAATGAAACAGAACAATGTTAAAAAAAAATAAATATAAATCAATATTGAATAAAACAGAACTTAGTTCACTTAATGAATGATGAACATTTTATTTATTAAATCACAGATATGATATATAGATTTATATAATTATAATTATCAAAATCTTTAATATATTTAAAGGGTTTAGCACCTAAAGATTCTCATAACTACATATACAGGGTATTCCCCACCTGCCAACGAGCGACAGCTTTTCCTGTTCGCTTTCAACCCGCACCCGTGACCCGTGACTCCTTCACCTCTGCTGCCATGGCTCGTGGATTTGAATAATTGTGCAGCAGCGTGTAACGGTACCAGGGAAAAGTTGCAAAGAGAGGGAGAGAGAGTGTGCGTTGCACTTTCACCGCTCCCCCGCTCAACCCCTCGCCATTGTTGTGCCGCGGAAAACGCTGCTCGCGTTGAATAACATTCTTTTTCTCACTTTGCAGCGCCCTCGAATGTATGCTACATTTTGTTATTGTTAAATATTTTGCCTGTTTTTGTTTGGCGGAATATAAAGCGCTTGCATTTAGTTGTTGTTCAAATTAAAAATGATTTAGATGCCGGCAAATTGAGTTCACTTCTGGGATACGAAGTTTTGTTTTCATTTTGCCTTTTGCTCTTTGCCGGCGTGTAATTTAATTGTTTGATATTTGCACAGAACTGGGGGAAATCGTATACATTTGTCTCCGTATCGTTGTGTTTCAATCAAGCCTTGCCATTGTTCAACGTCAGTGGAGAAAATGCCATTTTATTTCGACTGCAACTGGGGTTCTGCGTAAATTGTTTGTCTTTTTTTAGACATTCGAGCGATTTTACAGTGAGGGTGAAAAAATTATGACAAAGAGTATACAGTATTTGCACAAGAAACTTTTAAGAAAATATATATTTCATGTAATTAAATATAGCTTTTTATATAATTATGTAAAGAGGTTTTATTATTTATAAAACCCTTCTAAGTATTAAAATGCCGCTCACATGCATGTATATTACTGAGATCTTGCCCCTTGCTGTTGGAAATATGTCCGTTTGAAAGCATTTCGTTATCTGGCTTTGTTTGCCTTTCAAATGCCAATTGTTGTTGGCATTGCAATTAAGCATCCGAAACATGAACAGCAGCCGACACTAGGCAACAAAATAGTTGAGGCAACACAAAAATAAATATTTGAAACATTTCTTGGGAAAGCTGGCCTCAAAATAAGGCGAAAAAAAGGAAATTTGCGGAATGTTTGCGCTGTATCCCCCACACAAAGAAATACACTTAAGCACCGGAAGTGACATTTCGGAATGCCACAAGAGCCAGGCAAAGAGTGTGGGCGAAATTTAAAGAAAAGAAAAGAAAATAAACAGGAAAAAGGGTCACTCAACAAAAGGGAAGAAAAAAACAACACATATGCTTTCTTGAGTGCGCCCAAAATCACATTCGGTTCGCTTGCTTAGCAGGTAAAAAGGGTTCAAGCAAATAGAGAGGATTATTTTTTGCCAAGAATCCAAAGAAATTGATTCGCTGAACAAATAAAATATATACCACGCTGGACACTTCACTGGACACTTTCCATTTAAAGCCAAGTTCGGGTCATAAAATGCTTTCTTTCGGTCGCCGTCGCCCTTTTTCATTGTGCTGCTGCTGCTCCCCCTTTTTTTTATGATTTGTCTGTCCTGGCCATAAAGATTGCCAAGCAATTGAATCCATTGGCCACGAGCCTCTGTCCGTCGGTTTCATAATCAAATACATAACTTTATTTATGCCTCAGTCTCGTCCTATCCTTTCGCCTTTCGGCCACCAAAAAAGTTTCCACCAAATTTGCTTACATTGCCGAAACAATAAAATTCCATTGTCAGAAAGGGATGCCAGAGGACCTAGCCGGATGCTATTTTGTTAAGTGCGCGAATGTTGGCGCATAAATAAAAATATAATTGAGCTCCTGCTGCCCCGTCCTCGTTTTTGTTCTCCATCTGACCCTTATCTGGCAGAGATCACCATGCTGGCCACATGGCCTGAGGCCACTGCCCACTGATGATGAGAAATTCTTTGGCACTGAGCAAAAAGATGTAGTTAAAAGTCTAAGAAAATTAAGCAGGGATTTTTTTAAGAATTTTGGGAAGTTCCTAAAAAAGGCTTGCAGGATGCTATATATATTTCTTTAATTTTAAATTTTTTATAATATTTCTTAATAGTGTCCCATATTTAAACTTTTTTTTTTAATGAATGTACATTTAATATAATCTAATCTATTAGTTCTTTTTATAGGAATACTTAAACTCCTTTCAAGGCCAACTATTTTATACTCTTCTCTCTTTTATTATCACTCTCCTATTTTATATAATTTTTTTTCTCGAGTGCACTTGCCTCTCCCACCCGCTCTATTGATTTTTGGCCCGTTCAAATAAATTAGCGACCATTAATTGGAAATGCGGATGGGGCGATTCACTCAAGCAATGCACAAATTGGACCTAGACTCGGCTTAATTGATTAGCTTCGGCTAAGAGTTTCCTTCGCCTTTGCCCCAGTAGTCATTGCATTTAATTGCATTGGCAAAAAGAGAGTTTCGGGGCGTCCAACAACAATTAAATTGGCCATCGTACTTGGACGAACTTTTCTGCAGCCAGGCAATTGGAAGCCGAACACTTGTTGGTGGCTCTGCTGCTGATGCCTCGTTTTAATTGAATTAATTTAAAATTGCCTAGGACCATTTTACCTGCTGGGCTGGGCATTAATTTTGTAAAAGTTCAGCTCTCTGTTTGCCAGTCATTTAAAATTTTAATTGCATTTATTGCCAACTATTCAGCAGTTTGATTTCACGGCATTTGCAGATGATGCCAAGCGCGTTATTTAGGTCATAATTGGGATAAACAGGATGATCCCATTAAAATATGTTTAGAAATTGAGTACGGATTTGAATTTTAAAATTGAAATTTAACAGAAATTGCGTTAAACAAGCACTCAATTTAAAGTTGATCACGGCTTTTGAGTAACCTTTTAGCTTAAAAGTTTCCCATTTTCTGAAGGTCTAATCAATGGATGTGCAGGTGGATTTTCCTCTCCCCTTTTTCCTGGCCAAAAAAACAAAGGTAACTAGCGCAAACACTACCCACGACATCAATCACTTGGCCACACACACAAAAATGCCATGGCACACAGATCGCAATTAATTTACCCAAGTCGGAATCAGCCTTCCGATTGCAGGAAGTCAGCCTGTGTGTGTTTGTCCTTCTCCTGTTGCAGCAGCAGCAGCTGCCAAGTGCAACTGAATCTGAATCTGAATCGGAAACTGCAGTTGCAACATCTCTGCCAGCAGATACTTTCCATTTCCACGCAGTCTAGCTTTCAGCTCCATCGGCAAGGCAAGCTGTCTCTGCCGTGTTTGCTTGCATGTCAAATTCTCATTTCATTGAAATCGGCAAATATTGACTAAGAACTTCGATGCAATCAACGCTGCCTGCTGACTGCTGCCTGGTGCCTGCTGCCGGCGACTGTGACAAATGGGCGTGGCATGTCGACATTCCAGAGTCAAATCGATGGAAGCTACATATTTGCCTGGCAATGAAAGTGAGACTGCTAAAGCCAACAGAAAGTGAAAGTAGCAATTAAGGTTTAAAGATATGTAAACCATCTTTAAGAAATATTTGTAAGCTTTAAATTGGTGTAAAAAAAACACAAATTTACTTTTATTAAGGGTTGGATCTAATTTATATGTTTATTTATTAGTTGAGTTGAGTTATGGCGCATTTTTAAGAGCTTTTTATTTTGAAATATATAAAGCATTGCCCACTTGAACTAGGTTATTTAGAAGCTGTCTCCAAGGCCATAATAAACTACCAGTATAATTTATATTTTTAAGAAAAAACTCCCCTAAAACCTACTTAAACTTACAAACAACAAGAAAAATGTAAGCTTATCTGCCAGGACAACGAAGGCAGAGGTACTTAGTTATTAAAACATTGCCGCAAATTGCTACGCAACTTTTGCGTCAATAAACTAAACGGCCAAAAGCTACGGTCGACGGTCGACAGTCGACGGCCACTCAACCGAATCCTGGCTAAGGATAAGGATAATCAGCCCCGCTCAGACATCCTTTGAAGCAGCAGCCAGGTGGAGGCAACACCTGGGGAGCGAGTCAAAAAACAATTTCGCCTCATTATCATTTCAACATATTGTATGCCCAAGTGTTTCAAATTGTTCAAAGAGAGTAGGGAAACTGGAAACTGAGCGCTCGAAGCCCAAAGGAGACAAGGGCAAAGGCAGAGGAGTTCTCCTCCTGATGAAGAAGTTTTCCCTTTACGTCCTTGTCGAGCTGGTTGTTGTTCCTGCAGCCACAGCTCAGCCCCAGCCCCCGCTTGGATGTCGGATGTTGCCGGATGAGACTGGTGGCTGGTAGATGTAGGTGCTGCCTGAAATCACTATGCTCATAAATGGGCCATGAATAAATTAACTCGCTGAAAAGCAGCAGCGAAAGCCAAAGCTAAACTAAAAGCCCCAGCAAAACAAAAAGACAAGCGACAAGGGCGGCGGCTCTGGGAGGCCGGAGAGAGAGCCTTAGATTTCAAACGAATGATAATAATAATTGAGGCAGCGACCCAAGTACATTGGTTAGATAATAACACCGTACACATGTACATGCAAATGGGCTCTGCGTATGGGTGGGCACTGCGAGAAAATGGCTATGCCATTTGATGTTTAAAAGTTAGTTAAGAGGGAAGATTCTTGAATAATTTAAATACAACTATAAATAGTGTTGCGATTAAAGGGGGATAGGGATGAGTAGTAAGCCTAAGGCTGAGCTGCTGTTACGAAGGAAGAACACTTACACTAACTTTGAATCGGGTTAAAATAAGAAAATATATACAGTAAAGTACAAAAAATCATCTATAGCCCCTTTAAAATCTCCCCTGTTCCAGGTTACTAAGAATCCAGCCATTGATTTCTTCCTCATAGATTTCTGACGAGGCCAAGCAACCGTTGTGTTGCTAGACAACAATCGAAATTCCCCGAAACAAACGGGGCTCGCCTTAGCTTTATCGATACTTTGACTCGACCTCGGCAGAGCAGTCTGACCCCCAGAAGCAACCATGTCTGTGTTCCGGAATCCCTCCATAACCGCCCGGCAGCGGCAGACGAGATGCGGTCGGATGACCCGCCACTCGATTTTCACCATGAAGCGACCCATAACCTTCCAGGTGCGCAAGTCCCTGGTGGAGTATGTGGACATGGAGCTGGCAGAGATGGACACATCGGTGTTCTACCAGCGCATCTTCATCTTGGCCAAGAACGCCCATTTGACGCCCGAGGAAACCGAGCCAGAGACGGAACCGGAACCAGCTCAGGTTGACCAGTCAGAGTCAGTTCCACTAACTCAACCAACGCTCGAGTTTAAGGAGGATATGATCATACCCATGGACGATGTTTCGCTCAGCACGGAGGAGGGAGAGGAAGAGGCAAGTCTGGAACTTCCGTCGGAGGTTTATAAAACCTCTGGCGACCAGGATCAGGAGGTGCTCACCCACACGTTTCGCTTCAGCGGTCAAGAAACCGGCGAGGAGGAGTACGTAAGCGAGGAGGAGCAACAGTTGACCCGTGTAACGGGAACCGGAAAGCCCAAGGATTTCTGTGACATCTTTACTGAGGTTCTGCAGCAGCTGCATAAGCAGTGCAAGGAGGTGGCCATCACCCCGGATCCCATTTGTGGTCTGTACCTGTACATGGGCGAGTACAGTCTCCTGATGCTGGAGGGCTCGGAGGACATGGTGGGTTGCTTCACCCGGGCCTTGGCCGAGTGCTGCGAAACCTACTGGCAGACGAACCGTATCTTTCAGATCGAGGATCACATCACGGAACTGTATACCAAGGAGTTGATCTTTCGCCGCATCCCGGCCGTCTATCTCAACGAGAAGTTCCCCACCTCAACGCCCACTGACGAGTACCTGATGGGCAAGCAGCATCTGATCATCAAGGAAAAGCTTCACACCGTTTGCCGGATGATCTGGGAGGGGGAACAGCGGGAGGTTCAGGAGACGCGCGGGGATTCTGTCTACGACAGTCTGGAAGACGAGGACGATCAGACCTTGGGGAAATCAAAATCACATTTGTTATCAATCGACCAGATGCCGATGGATATATACCGAAAGCACATACCAGAGATCCAGCGCATCGATCTGGTGCTGGCCTCGACGAGATTCTACTATGAGCTAGATGGCTTTTCCAAGCTCTTTGGCCAGGTACCCTTTAGCCGGGACGAGGAGGGGCACTTCTGGCCCATTCCCAACAACTACACACCGCCGAATATCTTCCGTCGCACGCCTTACGACATCAATCTTACATTCGCGGACTATGCGTTGGCTGCCAACAAGAAAAGGTCAATGAGCTTGGTTTCGGAAAATTCTGCAGGTGAAGAGGCCGCCGAGGAGGGAGCGGCCAAGGAGGAGGGAGCTGATAAGGAGGAGGAAGCAGCCAAGGAGGACCCGCCTCCGAAAGCCGATTGAGTTTGTATCTTTATTTGGATTATAAAGTATGACTTGAAAGCATAGAAACTTTATCTTTTCGGTGGGGAGATTTACAGATTTCTTTCAGTTAAAGTTTTTTTATATCTACTTAATATTAAATATTAATTTTTTTGAGTGTCGCGCCTAACCATCGGCAGCTCAAGCGGAGGCAGTTGACGCTGTTATCTGTGAAACTCGCGCGCTCGGTTACAATGTTTTCGGCTTTGTGCACATGACTGCATCTCATCTCATCCGGGGGCAGGTGGTTGTGGCTATACGCGGTGCAAGGGGGGAGGGAAGGTAGGTGGGGCTTATTCGAGGGTTGTCTTGTTTTGGCTTGCCACTTGAATGGCTCGACTTTGTTAACATAAACATAAATTCGCGTGTGTGAGTGCGCACATGTGTGGGCTGCCTCAATGGTTTGCCTTTTAACATGAACCGCATCAGACGCCAGCTGTCAGTTGTAATACTTGGTGAGCTCGGTGCTGGTTAGCTGGTAGCTCGTAGGATCTTGGAGAGCTCTGTGCTTTGAGCTCCGAGTCCTGAGCTCCGAGCTTGCAGCTGTCAAAAGCCGCGCTGCCATTTAAAGTCACTTGACAGTGGGCCAAAAGAAATACACAAAACAGCTTAGTGGGTTAAGGTATGGGGGTGGGACTAAGCATGATGGAGTTAAGCAGAGGTTTGCTCCATAAATTTGCCCAATAAACTTGAGTCTGGTTTATAATTAATCATTCTTTCAATGGGCGAGAAAAAGAGTTAAATTGAGCAGAATGCTTTACAAATCGCATACATTTAAATGTTGGGAAAATAATAAATAACTCTCACACATTTTTTATTTCAAATAAAACCCTTGCAGCTGCCCTCGCCTTAGCCTTTGCTATTAAATTAAATAACCCCTTTTGGCTTAAAAAAAAATCCACATAAGCCGAGAACATGTTTAGAAATTGAGCTGAAAAAGTTAATTAAACTTTGGGCTAGGAGGCTGCGAGCCACTTTTTTGCGGCAGAGCAGACGGACGGATGGCTGACGACATGCAATGACAAGGACACAATTCAATCAAGCGCCGCAGGAGCTGCAGAGTGTCGGCGCATAAACAAGGACATTGCCCTCCTGGGTGCCTGCTGCTGCTGCGGCAGGTCGCCATTCGCCCCGCTTTCCCAGCTGCCCGGAAAAAGCCAAACATTTGCCGCTGCAGTTTTCATAAACTGCCAGACAACAGCAGTAGCAGCAGCAGCAGCTGGAAAAAGAGAAAACAACCGCACCAAGGTTGGACGAGACAATGGCGATAAGCCGTCGCTGCAGTGGCTCCTGCTCCTGCTCCTGCTGCCGTACTCCATGATTTTCTAAAACCCGGTTACGTGTGGCCCACAACTTGAGGCGCAAACTCATAAATTACACAGCCGAGAGAGAGGGCAACGAAAAAAAGTAGGAGGCCAAAATGACTTTTGGCTGCTGTTGCTGCTTTTGGCCATCAAAAGTGAAACTGTTTGCTGCAGTCGCTTAAGGGGCGTTTGGGCGTGGCCTTAGCCTCCGGATTGCTCTCTGGTCTGGTCTGGTAGGGTCTGTTGTGTTCTGTTCTGGTCTGGTCCAGGGCGCCAAAGACCAGGCATAATTTAAGGCAAACTCAATTTGGCCATACCCTTGCCAAGGATGCCATAAAAGCCGAGGCATCCAGAATCTTCAAGGCACATGACGTGCAGATTGGAATCATTAAGGACAGGACTTTCAACAATCTCTTTAAACCTAAAACTTTAATCAGGAATTTAATTCAAGTCCTGACTTTTTTAAGGAAATGGTACAGAGATTAATAGTATTGATTAAATCCACATCCAAACCAGAGACAATTATGCCCGGAAATTGTATTTCATTATGGATATTATAGGCAATGTTTACAAGTTGAACTTGTACAGTTCGAGTCTCTTACAAGACAAACTACTTTTATGGGCCATAAAGGCCGAGAAATATAAGTAGAAACAAAACCAATTACTTAAAGTTTTCCTTGTTTTCCAGCAAATATTAATTCAATCTATTGAAGGCCATCGAAATGTAATTGCTTTGATGTCTATCGATATTTGCCATGTCTTGTATATCAATTTAAATGTAAAGTAGACAAAGGATAATGCCTTTTTCTTTTATATTAATTCGATTTTTCAAGAATTCAATAACCTTGAATTTCTTCCCTTTTAAATTTAAAATCAATCCCAGTTTAATACTCAATTAAAGAGCATCGAGAGATTCGGTTCAGTAAACTCAAGTTCGAGTTTCTCGTTTACCCTTAATGTTTTTAAAGCAGACAATAGAGGCTGGGAAAATAGAGAGTGCAAACTAACTAAAATATATATTATGTGCTTTGTATATATACAAAAACGAAAACAATTTTGCGGCGCGATAAACGAATTTTCCTCTCGACTTTTGTTTTTTCTTGGTCCTACCGCTCCGTGCTCCTCTTTTTCCGAAAGGATTTTTGGCAGCAAAAGGCAAGACACAAGGATAACATGGCAACATTTCGCAGATTTCGCAGGCAACAGCAGAGGGGCTGGCCTAAAACGCGGAGGCAGTGGCTCTGACAGGAGTCCAGATTGCATTTTCCCGGACACGATTGCCAACTAACTGCCAGGGAAAAGAACGTTTCAAAGGCTCCAGCAAAGGGGAAGGATAAGATCTGATCTGGGGGAGAACTGCAATTAGTCAAATGAGCAGGACGTGAACCATATTTCATCCAGGATAAGACAACTTTTGACTTATAACGCCCAAAAAGTCAACAAAAGTATTGGTTGGGGTTGGAACATACATACTTCTCCCTCGAGGGGGGAGAGGGAGAGAAACCTAAAACTTTTCCAGAATTTATGCTAACCGAAAACTTATTGACTGGCCTAGGAAACTGCGTGGGCTTGGCTGCTCGATTCCACATTCATCATACGGCTAGTTGTGCGCGCTTTAAATCAAATTAAATGCCAAGAGTTTAATTCCCAAAACAATCAGAAACTTTGGCCATAAAAAGGCCCCGCATGTCCCAGTAAACCGCATTAAAAAAAACGACGACAGCGGGAAATATGAAAGAAATTAAAAATAATAGCGCACATAAAACCACAAGCTGCGCCTGCCCGGGGGAGGGCGGGAAATTAAGCGTGAAAAAATCAGTGAAAATGCCTGGAAAATAGAGCGAAGCGGGTTGTTGGAAAGACTGGATGACAGCTTCGTCTGGCCTTGATGGTTTCCCGGTTTTAGGAAATCCAATCATTTCCCTTGCCATTCAGGCGCGTTTAATTTCGGCCATTAAGGATATCTCCTTCTTGGCTTGTTTACATGCGCCACCAAGTGGTGTGAGTGTGTGTGGAGTATTTGTTTGCCTAATAAACACACATGCATACATGTATGTGTGTGCCTGTGCCTGTTCGCGCTTTTGTTTATCTTGAATTTGTCTGTCGCCATTTTATTTTTTACACTTTTTCCCGCACATATTTATTATCATGTCGGTTTCGGTTTGCGTTTGCGTTTCCATTTCCGTTTCCGTTTCCCCTTCCACTGCACTATGGGGTTTTTGACCAGTTTTTGTGGCATTAATTAATAACTCGGTCAGTTTTGAAGATATCAAAATGAAACTTTACCAATCATCATTATTTGATCCTAGGCACATATAGTATGAAAATCGTTCG
>JAEIII010045307.1:0-11270 GCA_018905755.1 Drosophila ohnishii | reverse complement strand
AATTATAAGATATGCGAATAATAACAATTTAAATGCAATTTGAGGTAAATAAAAAACTCTAAATTCGGAAAAATTAAATATTTATTTACAGGGTTTAAAACCTCTATTTATTTCATATATATAAGCTGTAAAATTGAAAAATATTGATGCTTATACGCGAAAGTATTGTCTGTACTATAGGTTTAAGAATTAAAGGTTTATTTTAATAAAAAATACATTAGGAATACAATTTTACTTGTAACTTTTAGTAATATATAAGCCAATTCCCGCAACAAAATTTAAAGTACATAATGCATTATTATGTATTACTAATCCGCTTATGTTCCCAATTCTATATATCTCGCTTACGCTACCAAATAGCCAGTTCGATTAAGGCCAATAATGTTTGGCAATTCCGTTAGTTTCGCTTATCGTGCCCCACAATATTAGCCAATAATTTGAGCCATTTGTTAAATTGCTTGCGCGATAAGCGAGGCAACAGTGACTTTTCAATGGCAACAGCAACGACAATTGTGTGGCGGCCAACACTTTAAACAAAGGCAAAGGACGAAGGATGCGAGCAGAAAGCCAGCGAAGGGCCAAGGCAATACCCGGACAATGACACTGACAATAATGATGACGACGACGTCGCCACTTGTCATTGTGTTTGCTGCTTAAAACTGCCTTTCAGCACACACACACACACACACATGGCCGCGGCAGGATCTACTTTGGTATCTGCCACTCGAAATCGGGCAAAACCGGAGCAGGACAACTTCATAGTTGTCATTGCGTGTTTGCAGCAAACTGGCGACAAAGCTTATCTCAGATGGACAAACACAAAGCCTCGCAGTCGAAGTCAGGAGTCCAGATCCTTGGTAACTCAGATGCAGAGGCACAAAGGGATTGTGTTGGGCTGGAATGATGATGCGATCTCGCAGGTCACTCGACCAGCTGTTCCCTTTGATAACTCCATGCGGACGAGTGCTGCAGACTGGTAATTAAACGCGGCAAGTGGCGCTTAAGTCACATCTTCAACTGCAGGCCATAAATTTGATTGTCGTTGCACTGGCAGCAAGGATCCTTTCTATCACGGCATTTTCGAGGCCCGGACAGGGAGGGAGGGACGAGGTTGGATCCCAACCCAGCCCCACCCGAGTCGACTTTGTCGCTTATCTAAAGTCAAAACAATTTTCATATATTTTCCTGGCAACGGGCAGTTACACGGCGAGCTTTTCATTGCCGCAGGACATGCCATTTCGCAATTAGCATTGGCGTACACAACTAATTTGCGCCGCGGGATGCCTGCTCCAGGCGCTTCTCCATTCCGGGATGTCCTACCTGCACCCACATGTTAATTAACAGCGCCGGCCATCATTTGTACTTAAGTTGAATTTTATTTTGTGAACAATTATGCTAATTTGTTAAATAAATAGGCACGCACTGTGCTGTCCAGTAATGCCCGCAAACTGGTAGCCATTCAAGTTAAGTTTTATGGGGACTCATTTTTATTTTATTGCTAGCTCCCTCGCACTCGAGCCAGCAGACAGTCGTTCCAATTAAGTTTGCGTTTGCCATTTAATTACTCTAATACCGTCAGTCAGCCAACCAAGTGAATCAACCACCTCCTGGCATTCGTATTTGTGCGCGTGCCGAGCATGAAAATTAGCTTGTACATTTCCCCCGGCTTTCCCCGCATTTCCCTGCGAGAGGCCACGCCAACTTCGGACAGGCCACACCTCGAAATTGACGGCGCCATTTGTTTAGAGCAGCCATTGCTGGCGAGTTATCAAAGCTCCTTGACACCCACATCCATTTGTCAAGCCGTCGCCCCAACCTGAATCTGTGCCACGGCGAAATGGAATGAAAAATAGAATCCAGCGGAAGATATGGAAACAAGTTGCCTACTTTACATTTAATTAGTTTTAACCTCGCACATTTGTATGCAAAGCCAAAAACTCGAGATTGATAACTTTCCTAGGGACAGACTTGAGAAGCTGTTCGTGTCTCTCAGTCAGAAGTAATCATGCAGAGAGAAAATTTCATCGAACTTTGAATTTTATAGATTAGAATCAATACTAAGTTTTAATTATAAATATTTTATTATTTAAATTAATCATAATCAACAGATTATTAAGTCTATTCCGGTTATACTTTTCAGGCAATTGTATATCAAAGCATCTTCTTGAAAAACAAATATTTAATATAACAAATAATTATGTTTAGATTTAGATTTTAGTCTCAGGATATTTCCTTTTCAAGAATTGATCACCTTTAATTTTTCCCCTGTAAGATTATGATAATTTCTTAGCCACGAACCGGAGCCAATCAGAGTTTTTATCAACTGGAATCTGAAGAAATTGACTGACAAACCGAGAGAGAGAAATGCCAAAATATACATGTCCTCGACCCGTGGCGAAATCAAAAACAGTTCACAAAAAAAAGGGAAGAAAACAAAAAAGTTTAAATGAAAAGGAGCACACTGTGGGCAGGACGAATGTCGACAGGGAAATGTGAAAAGTGGCAAACAGCATCAAAAGTTTTCCGGATTTCACTTTATGGCCCGCTCCAATCCAACCGGCGCCTTTCATCTTTTCTGTGGCGGAAAAGGGACGAAGGACGACGGTTGCCAGCCAATTTTTGATTGCAACATTTCGCACCAAAGGCAAAATATATGCTGCTGCAGTAGCAGCAGGAGCAGGATAATTCCTTGCCGCACACAAACGAAACGAAACGAAACATGTTAATGCTAATTTTAATATTTTCCGTGACATGGCGTTCACTTTGAGTGTGCCATCGCCTTTGTTGTTGTTCGTCCAATTTGAGCACTGCGAACACCTACCCCCACCCCCCCGACATATAGAGCAGTGTGTCCTTTTCCCCCGAAAGTCCAGGGGATCCCCGACCATGCGTCAGTTTCGTCCCTCCAGGCGACAAGTAATTTTACTTGGCAAAATAAATTGCACAAAGTCCTTTCTTTCTTTTTCTTTTTTTGCGATTTGTCGTGTTATCTTTTTGCTGTCTGCTGCGACTTGTGGCAGCCATGTGTGTGTGTGTGTCCCAGTGGGTGTCTTCTTGGAGGTCTTCCCTTTGTACTGATTGGCCATCATTTAATTTTTATTTCTTTACATTTATTACATATTTTTGGTATTGGTAATGCGGTGAATAGAAAGTATTCCTTGAACAAAGCAATGAAAAATAATATATTTGCTTGTAGTTATTAAATATTAGTCATTATGTTGTACAGAAATATTTAAAAATTAAAATAAAATACCTGTAAGTTAATAGATAGGTATACTAGATTCTTAAAGAAATCCTCAAAATCTTTGTGCTGCTTTAATAAGATCAAGTATATAAATTTTTTATAATTATGTAAATATCCCATGATGAGCTGTGTTTTTAGATTTGCAAGATTTGATTGACATAAAGCCCTAAATTATAATTCGATATTACTCATCCTGCAGGTGCATATAATATGATTTTAATTTGTTTTCCTTTTTCCAAAGTGCTGCTTTGCATTTCAAATGAGTTGAGGCGACAGGAGGAGAGCCAACAAAGCCCTGAGCTTATTTTCCGAGCCATCAACTGGTCTCCGAGCTGCGTGCACCGACTGACAAAACAAATAAACTTGCTGCCGCTTCATATGGCACAGTGGTGGGGAGAGGTGTTAGGGGTGCTTAGGGGGCTGAGGGGCTACTACACTGGGGTCGTCACACACATTTGGTATGCATAAGCAGCAGTCGCATACCTTGAGCGCACATTATCCGGCAAGGAGACATTTTTCCATATTTTACACAACAAAAGCAATGCCAGACGCAACTTTTACCTCAACTTGCTGTGACATTTTCCTCTTCCTACTCTCTCTGTCTCTCTTGCTGTCTCTACCCTGTAGTGGCCTCTCTTTCCTCTAACAACCGACCGCAATTTCAAATTTAATTCGCCATTTTCAGCAGGATGCCAAGGAACCACCCCCAAGGCAGGCATCCCCAACCCCAAAGCACACCACCACCACCCACCCAGTCGCCCACTCAACGCCATCTTGTGGTTTTTCTTTGCCGTGTTTGTTGCCGGTTTCCTTTGGCTTTTTATTACGTATACGGAAAATGTGGAATTCCTGAAGACATTTTACTTTGCAATTTCCTTACGAGTCGTTAAACATTTCCAGGCTCTGCCAGAGCGCCACAACAACGGGCAAAGTTAACAAAACTAATTTAAAAATTCAAATTTGCTTTCCGCTTTTTATATGCATCACAAACTGTGCATTTATATGGCTGGGTGGGTAAGTGGGGGAGTGCAGAGCTGGTGTATATACATATATATAGGGCGTATATATAGCCATATTTGTCCAGGATGTGCGGTTTGCTGTCTGGCATTTTGTGGCCTGGTAATTTGTATTCTTGTGGCTTTATTGTTGATCTTCTTGTTACATTTGAGTTTTTCTTTCTTTAGTTTCTGCTTGATATTTGAGGATTTTTTGTATATAATTTATATTCTTTCTCGCAGTCGATTTGAATTGAATTTGCGATTGTAGGGGCTGGGAAATGGTAATGGAAATTCGTGCTCGGCAAACTTAATTACGCCTGAAATTTATGCAAACATTTGGCAAATGTCAAACTTTGAACAACTAAAACATGTGATCCACATTGGAATAATGCAAATTCGAGCTCATTAATATCAATCAAATGATTGATAGCACTTAGAGTCGCCGCACCCTCGTCCTTGTGCCATCCCATCCCTCGGGCTGCTAATAAATCCTTTGACAATTGTTACATTAATGTCACACCAATTTCAGGCATTTACATTTCGGAACGACCCCTTTTGTGTCACAATATTTGCCCGACTCGTGCCACCCGATAAGGATCTGGATCTGGTCCTGTTATTTCTGTACCCAAGCTGAGAGCAATCTGTCAAAGTTTTAGCTACATTTGGACTGTCTCATCAATCAATTTTATTTAGCCAATTGTCACTCAGCCACTTTTATTTGGCTTTTCCGGTTGAGACTCGTGCCGAAACTCTCTCCCAAAGCTAATGCAAATCGAATTTAAATTGCGTTTAAGTCCTAATGCATTATGCGACAGTCACCAATGTAATTGTAATTCGAACACATTGTCGACACTATATTAGCCCCGCGGTAAATTTGCAACAAATTAGAGGCCAATTAACCCATCAGACGGACTAACGAGCCGCACATGTATACATATACATATAAATTCATGTGCACACGCAATCGCAATTATCAAATTAAAGCGGGGCGGGGCCGTGGGCGGAGTGGTCAAACAATTCGAGAAACAAATAATAAATTCGACTTGCAAATGCAAAACACATGCATAATTATCCCCTGTCCGAGTGGCGCAATATAATTAAGCTGTTGACCCGACCCGAGTTGACCCGAGTTGCATCTGATGAACTGACAACTGGCAGGCGCGTAGGCCTCATATTAATTAATATGTTGGCAATGCAAGATGCAGCCGACTTGTGGCCAGGTTCACAGTGAAAAATATTCATATTTCATATAACTAAATTAATTTTATTTACTAAAAAATGTTGAGCCAACTCAAGATATAATTGAAAGAGTAATATGTTCTTTTTAATGAAAAAAAGACTTATACAATAGCCTTTCTTATAAATATTCCACTACATTTTGAACAGTGCATGGGTGTGTCTGCTACATTTCCATCTCTCGCCCTTGCTATTCCCAATTCCCTCTTGATTGTTCAGTCCTCGAAATGCATTTAATTTTCCACTGATATGGATCCTCCCCGACTTCTAATGTCCAGCGTCGTTCTCGTCGTGGCTTATTAAACACACCCCTGGTTTTAGCCCGAGTTTTTACCTGAGCCGGCACGCGCCGTTGAAAATTTTTGGAAAATATTTTCAACATACCTCTCTGCGGTTTTTCCGGACGTTTTTATAGTCGTCTGCCCAAATTGCTCTAATTCGTTAAGTTATAAAACTGGCCGCCAAGTTTTTCAAAGTCGTTTAGTTTTATTGCCTCGGCGTTGGCGGTCAATGAACCAGGAGTTCGCTGGCAGGACTCGAAAAGGACGACACATGCGTGCTAATCTCTAATTTGCTAGACGATCACGGAGAGTATATGGCCCATGCGTAGTCCTCGCCAGAGTCAGCGGGGAGTTGATAGGAGCTTGTTCCATTCGTATCCTTTTAATTGCCAAAACCCGCCGTGTTTCGAATTTCGGTATCTAAAGTTGTTTTTCCCATTTTAATGGCGCTATTTTCATTAGGCAAATGTATGTTGCCTTTCGCTGTTCGCCTTTTCCCTTTTTTATTTTATTTCCCCAAAACATTTTCGACAGTTTCATTTTTGTGAGCCGCTCATTAGCATATAAAATGTATGCGGCACATGGAATTGTCCTTTATTTTTGGGAGGCAGTGGTTGTGCGCGAGTGTGTGTTGGCATACACAATCCACGTTTATTGCATATTCATCATTTTAATTGCTTGTTTTCATACTAAATGACTCGATAAGGCTTTTAGGGTTATTAGGCGGCGGCCATCTCCTGCGGCCGCGACTCTGCGTCCAGGTGGGCCTCAGGCTCTGACCTCCAGGCATCTGCTATAAATACTGTAAAATCCAAAGTCAGGGAAATGAAATGGAATACCGGCAGACTCGGCAAAGAGGACAGAAAAGCAATTCACGTAGAAAAGAACGCGCAAGTGGGGGAAGGACTGGGGCCCCGGATATGATTACTTTTTCTTTTGTTTCGCTCTGCGGACCTGGAACTGGGGAAATCAAGAAAGCATGGCGGAAAGAACAAAGAAATTACTTTGCCAACGAGTGAACGGATATGAATAAAAAAGTGATCAATGCAATGAAAATGATTGTCTGCTCATTGTAGCGCTCCCTTCACAATTGAGCGCACAAAGTGCGAGAAAAGATGAAAGTTTGACGAGAGGTAACAGCAACACTTTAATGATAAAGCTAACAATTTGTAAAAAAAAAAACAATGAATTCTTGAATCCTAGGCTGAAATATGAAAAAAAACATCGCGGTTAGCCCTAAAAAACTTCAGTTAACAACATTTATCCCACCTGGTTTTCCGGCTCAGTTCTTGGAGCAACCGCCACAGGAACAAGGAGAACGACGTGGACGCCCTCCACAGCCGCAGTTCCTGACACAGCCACAGGATCCTTCGGGCTTGCCACAGGCGGAGCACTCGGACTTGACCTGTTCCGGTTCCTGGACAGAACAACTCTGGACCAGGCAAATGGCAATGGCCACCAGGACGAACAATTTGATATGGAACATATTTGCCGACTGTATTTCAATGGGATTCCGTTGGGTTTGGCATTGATCAGTGGCTTTTTATAGGTAATAATAAGAGCAAAGTTTTATTTGAGCAGTTGATTTTTTGCTGCTTATGGGTTATTTTTACTGATTAATTTATTAAGTAAATATTTTGGGTCAACAACATATGCATATGAATGCCTTTTGGGTTTGTATTTAAAGGTAATTCAAGGTGAATGATATTTACAACTTGTCTTGTCAAGTTTTAGATTAATAATTCATAGAGTTTGTCTTACGAAAAAAAGTATACAAAATATTGATTTAAATATGTAATGTTATGTACTTGAACCAAATTTTACTACAAACTTCTGAATACATTTGGCCTTCAGAGAAATCGAAATTAAGCAATATAATAAGCTTTTATTTATTTTATTTATACAAATTATGATAATAGATAACAAATCTTAACCAAATTACCCATTACCTCAACAAAATTAAAAATAAAGATGCAAGAATAATAATTTTTAAGACTTTATCCTTTCATTCCAAATGGCCAGCAATACGAGTAACTCAAGAAGGCTATAAATAAGGAAAGCATATAAGTATTTACAACTGATAAATTTCCTTAAATATATATCTTACGCTTTCTGTTCTCTGCTGAGTATTTGAGCAGGTGACACAGGCTGTAGAATCGCTCGGTGGCGATAGATCCTGGCTTTCGGTTGCAGCCACAGGGAGCTGGTATGGGGAATTTAGCCACAACGGGGAATCCCACAGAACACTTGAGGGGAATGAAGCTCTTGCAAAGCTCCTCGGTAACGGGCACGAAAGCTGGTAAATTATTTAATAACATTATAATAATTTTATAAATTAAAGTGATATTTTGACTTACGGGTGCTACCATCCTGTATTCTCTTGGTGTTGTCGTTTTTCATGAGGCATTCGTTTTGGAATGGTCGGCAGAGACAATCCTGGAGTGCCCACTGATAGTTTCTGTAATATAGATTGCAATTTTCGCATTTGGTTGTAGTTGTGGTCTCCAGTACAGGTTCCTCTTTAGGCTTCTCTTCATCTTTGGGCTTCTCTTCATCTTTAGGCTTTTCTTCGTCTTTAGGCTTTCCTTCATCTTCAGGTTTCTCTTCAACTTCGGGGTCCTCTTCATCTTCAAAAACCTCTCCATTTTCAGGCTCCTCTTCCTCTTTAGGCTCCTCTTCATCTTTAGGCTTTTCTTCATCTTCAGGTTCCTCTTCATCTTCGGGATCCTCTTCATCTTCAGGCTTCTCTTCATCTTCGGGATCCTCTTCATCTTCAGGCTTCTCTTCATCTTCAGGCTCCTCTTCACATTCGGGATTCTCTTCATCATCAGGCTCCTCTTCACATTCGGGATTCTCTTCAGGAGGATCTTCAGGATCCTCTTGATCTTCGGGATTCTCTTCAGGAGGACCTTCAGGATCCTCTTGATCTCCAGTTCCCTCCTCAATATCAAAATCAATTTCTGGTTCTGGTTCAGGTTGTTGTGCTTGAGAAATTCTTACAACACTCAAAACCAAAATTAGCAATTTAAAGCTGATCATATTTTTAAAAATTTCCAAGACTTAGACTTCAAGTGGTTAAGATTGAAACTGTTCCAAAGTATCCTCATGATTGGCTTTTTATATCAGCTTTGTTGACTTGGTGTATAGAATGGAAACCCTGATATTTATAACCCAAAATGTTTGCAGAACGTGCGCTTTGAGCTGCACGCGAATATATGTTTAATTGTTTACCTAACCTTGACTGACCGAAGAAGGACCGTAAAATCAGAAGCTTTTTCCTTTTGGTTTCCCCTAAAAACAGGCTTTTTAAAACTAAAATTAATATAAAATAAAAATGCTTTACAAAAGTCAAGTTTTAGGCTTTGCTGGGACACTCTTAGCGAAAATATATAGAAAACTGGCAGTGTTTATATTTATTTTTATTAAAGAATTGAAAAATAAACGAAGGTGTCTCTGGTTTTCAGTAGATTTCATTGGCAGATCTTAGCACTTCGATACGCTGATGTAGGCTACAAGATAAGGTTAATAATTAAATATTATCTCTGTAGTATTAACTAATGTAACTCACGCTTGGAACACTCCATTGAGTATTTGTTCAGTAAGCACAAACTCTTAAACTTCTTGATTTCGAGGCTTCCTGGCTTGCCATTACAGCCCCAGGGAGAGGGAATAGGGAAGTAGGCCACCACAGGCCGTCCGATGAGGCACTTTTTCTGTTTAAACTTCTTGCAAACCTTCTCAGAAACGGGAACAAGAGCTGAAAGAGTTATTGAATTTTAAGAGATATTTAGCAGAGTCTTATTGATCAGAATCTTACGAGTCTGGCCAGCCTTCTCCCGATCCGCACTCCTCTCCGCCATTAAACAGTCGTTCTGAAAGCATCGGCAGACGCAATCCTCGAGAGCCCAGCTAATATTCCGTAGGTAGATTTTACAGTTGGTGGACCTTTTCACCGGTTTCTGGGGCACTGGTTGTACGATAAGTGTGGCTCGAGTCACGGCCACAAGGACTGCTGCCACAAAAAGGAACTTTAGACTGAACATCTCTTAAAGGATATATGTAGGTCAGAGTGTGGGAATACAGATTCTGCTTGGAGCTTAGGCTGCTGTGATTAGTTTTCATAAGTCACTGGTAGCACCATGTTTGCTCAAAAGAACTTGTCGATAAGCGAGTAAATAAACCCAATATAATTGCTGTTTAAATGTTTGCTTAATTCGTAGGAAAATTCTTTGTTAACAAAACTATATTTAGCTGGGCAGCAGCTTTCAAAAGTGATTCACTGGAATAGGTCAGAAGCCCAACCCCAGGGATAACCAGTTTAACAGGCTCTCAAAAACCCTGAAAAGGCTCATAAAATATAGCCAAAAAAAAAGGCGAAAAGCCACATAAAATGCTACGTGTTTACCTTTCCGGTTTTCCGGTGTTGGTGAAAATAATTACACGCAGTTGTCATTAGCTCATTAGGAGGAGAGAGTCGAGAGCAGATAAAACAAAAGGCAAACAACAACTCAATTAACCCTTTTCCGCCAAACCCCAAATGGCTGGATTATGATTATGAGGCTGCTCCTGCTGCTAAGTGTATGATAATATAATAAAATAATAAACGGAAAGTGTCATAAGAGACAGAGGCGGCCAAGGGGGATGGAGAGCCGGTGAGAGGGGCAAATCCTGACGGATTTCATATGTAATTACTTCAATTAAACCATCTGTGACAATTGCCGCAGCCGAACATGAAATTCAACTTTACTTTCGAAATTCCCAATTGAGTTGAGGCGCATTATCCTGGCAAGCAACCGCATTTATCTCCCGCCACCTCTCTCTGCCCTCTCAGCCACTCGTTTGCCAGGACAACCAGAAGCAACCCTCAGGGAGGCCGCGCATTTTTACCTTTGACTTACCTTGCCTTGGCTGCTCCCCGCTTTTAATGGGGTGACATTTATGGCACTTTATCAACTCGAAAGTCAATAATGCCAGCCAAGTATCTTAAATGTGACTTAAAACGCACACAAACACACACAGACTGGGCGGTGGAAAGCGGGGAAAGGAAAATCGCAATGCGATAAAAATAAAATTTTAAAATTTATGCCACTTATTGTCAATTCCCGGCAACTGTAACTCAAGACTTTGGGGGAAAGCTAATGCTTTTCATCTTTGTTAAAAAAAAGAATACAATCGAGAGTGGGGAAAAGTGAAAGAGATTAACAGTTGTGTTTGAAATAATAATACTTTCAGAAGAAAGAATTATAAATATTTAAAAATAAAATTTAAAAACATTTTCCTAGGTTTTTAAAGTCATTTCTTATTATCAACAAAATATTGGATTGACTTCTTGGGCTTTAAAGTAAATATTCATATTTAATCCTATAAAATTAAATTTATTTTCTATAAAAGATAAATATTTATTTTTAAATTATTCACAGATATTATTGCGCCCTCGCCTGTATTTCTGTGAAAAAAGACCTGATGAAAGTCCCCAAGTTTGTTATGACAACTGAGAGACATTTGAATCGC
>JAEIII010045305.1:0-14525 GCA_018905755.1 Drosophila ohnishii | reverse complement strand
ACCTGCATCATCTTCACCAGAAAAAAAGGACTCGAAACCTGCATCATCTCCGCCAGAAAATAAGGACTCCAAACCCGCATCATCTCCGCCACAAAAAAAGGACTCCAAGCCTGCATCATCTCCGCCAGAGAAAAAACATTCAAAAGAATCTGGAAAATCACCCAAAGACATAAAATCTGATCCCAAAAATCTCTGGGCGATATGCAAGAAGTTAGCCGAACGGAAGCTAAAGCTTAAAAAGAAAAAAATCAATGCGCTGAAGGCCCAGTGCGATTGTATTCTCCAAAAGGAGAAAAGGCAGCGCGAAAAGCAAAAGAAAAAGGAAGAAAAGCTTAAGGAGTACTGCAAAAAACAGAGTGAAAAGGAAAAGGACAAGGACAAGAAATAGGGTTTGAACTATGCTATTAAACTGATCCCAAATCCGCAAGTTGGTTACAAATAGTTTTCAATACTCAGTTCAAATGCAATTTCTGCAGCGTGCGCTCCGTTACTTTTTCTGGAATACTTTATGTTTAACAACGAAAATTGTGGTACATCAGTTTTGACAAGCCCTTCTTCTGGCTTACTGAATCAAAACAAAGGAATGTTGAGCAGCACGTTGGGATTCACTCTGCACGATTCAGCAGTTTTCGCCTTGCATTCAAAATTAAATAAAAATCTGTTTCTGAAATTAAATTAAATTATTTATGTGTACAAATGCAACATTAGCATTTCAATATCTTTTGTCGGGTTTACCATTTTACAGCTTATTTTTCAGGTGGTTTTTGTGACATAATTATATAATTATATGTATTGTTGCAATTTAACAATCTGAAGTGTCACAAAAATGCTGTACAAATAAAAATGCAAGTGCCGCCCGAAGCCGTTCTAACCATTCTTGAATTACATACTATTGAAGCATTATTTAAAATTGATTTTAAATCTATTACGATTTTGGTGGCACACCTGAATATCTTCTGCAATAATATGAAAACACTTGCGTGCCTCTAGTTTTGTTACAAAGTAATTACTTTTATTTTTATAAAACAAAACAAAAAACCTAACCAAAGCATATTTAAGGGTGGGGTTTGCTTAAACTCTTAGATTGTGCAAGTATTTTGGCTTTCGTTCTTGGACGGAAAGCTTTTTATTCAACAATAAATGCCAAGCCTAAACAAAATTATGAAAGAGGATAATAAAGATTCATAGGGTTCAACTTTGTTGTCATATCGCTTGGTTTGAGTAAAATAGGTTGCTTGAATATATAACAATATCATTGTGGAGCGGCTTTGGAGAAATTACTTCAGTGATTTGCTGGGGGTGCCGTGGCATTATTGAACTGGAAGGTCGGGTAGCGAGGAGCGAATGCTCCGTCACCGATGATCTGCGTATGCTCGGAATCATCACGTCCCGCAATGGTCGGTGCTTTATATTGGGTCTCCACAAACTGCGGTGGTGCTGTAAATAAAATATATTTTAATAATTTTAGTATATAAATCATATCAGCAAAAGTAAATATTTCAATTAATTTCCATAAAGTTTATTAATAATACTCACGTATATTGGGATAGAGAGAACCACCGCCACCAGTGCTATCGGCCACATTCCAGCCCAGGGCACCGCCAACACCTTCACCGGCTGGCGGTGGACTAGCCGGACTCACCGGCTGTGTTGGGGCCAGCGAGGGATCCTCGGACGGGACAGCAGCAGGAGTATCTGTGTACTGTGCTGGCGGCTTAACGCCCGCCAATGGAATGGTGCCCAGGGTGATGGGCACTTTACCGGTAAGATTGCGGTGCGGACCGCTCACATCACAGTCCACATGTAGGTCATAATCCAAGGCGATAATTCCACAATTGAGGAGATTAGTTGGCGGCAGGGCCGGGATCTCAAGCTGCTGGGTAAACGTGCGCGACTCTCCGCCGTTCACTGGTCCAACACTCAAATTGGCTATGATCACCTTAGACTCGCGCTTCTCACTGCGCGGCTGGTTCGTATGGAAGGTGACCAACTTGCGCAGCTCGAACTTAACTGCGGTCAGATTTACATTACTGGCGTTATCCACTTCACAGGTAATGGGCAGCACCTGGCCAGAAACATAGCCCGTTTGCGGTATACTCGTGATGACAGACAACGGTCCGGAGCGACAGCAAAAGCAGCAGAATGACTTCTCCAGCTCCAGCTTAAAGGGTTCCTTGACGCGTGGATTGAGATTCA
The DNA here is from genome assembly GCA_018905755.1 of Drosophila ohnishii. NCBI lineage: Eukaryota > Metazoa > Arthropoda > Insecta > Diptera > Drosophilidae > Drosophila > Drosophila ohnishii. The sequence goes on along the minus strand of JAEIII010045305.1, from coordinate 12,329 downwards.
GATCGACCGGAGCAATCACAGTAAAGGCCATTTTCATGTCCTGATCGAATTTCCAGGGGCGATCCAAGGTCACTTTGATCGTGTAGCGAACATGTCCAAATTCACCCTCAAAGGAGGAGGGCAGAGTTGGCGGCAAAGCGCAAGTAAATGGATAAGTATGGGTGCCAGGCGGTAATTCGGTTTCAGAGCCTGTAAATAAATGATAATAAATATTACAAATTGTTCATTTATAGAGCTATATGATTAGAAAATTTAAAAATTGAAGCCCGAAAAGTACAATGGCTTTATCTTAGCTCTCTCTATTTCTTTCATTTACCGCATTGCTTTGCACTTATACTCACTGTTTTTGCCGCCCAGCAGATAGTACTGGATCTTAAAGTACTCCTCATGACCCTTCAGCTGGGTAACTTCGTTCTCCGTCTTGCCCTCGCTGGTGGTCACATTCCGCTCCTCGGTCCATTCCGTGTTGGCCTCGCCCAGGAACCGGATGATAATGCCTGAAACAGTGAACAAAAGTGTCTAGTGCGTCACTGTCGCGTTATAATATTAGCTATAGATTATATGTAAAAGCTATCAGTCTCTCTCTCTCGCGACATGCCCAGAGGATGACATCATCGCCACCAGTCAGCATCGCTGCTCTCCATGTTTGACGGCCTCAAAATTCGTTTGCCACGGAATGTTTGTCACAATAGGTCAAATAACTCAATTTATAAATAGAAACCCCTATAAACTATTAGATATTTTAGGAAAGTAAGAAAGTATCTTTGTTTGTTCTTAGATTGCAGAAATCAAAGTAAACAGAATCTGGAAAGATTTCTAATCTATTGACTTTCACTGATATTCCTCACACTTGAACCTATTAATAGTTTGTTATCAAAGAGAAAGTGCACTTCTTTTGGGGGTTCAACAACCGTTTGGTATGTCTGTGAAAACAAGGTCGTTTAAAAACTGTTCGCCCGTTCCACGGCGGTGGGTGGTACACCGGCTTTTGATGTCAGATCATAAAAACAGAGAAGCATATTTGATAACCTCCTCACACTGCAATTCATCACTGCCCCCTGGAAAAATGTCGTCACTCTATGAGTAATAAGACGCAGCTGTTTTTTTAATTAACAAACTCTTGAAGTGCCCAACACAAAAGTGATTTAATTCGCTCTTACCTCGAACTTTTTTTGGCGAGTCAAAGGTGAATTTCACCTGCCCGTTGACTACCTGGCCGGCGTAATAGGTGTTCCAGGGATTGTCCAAATTAACTTCACAACCCTTCAGACCCATATTGAGATTCAAATTAATTAATATTTAAAGTAAATAAAGACTATTTCAGTCTGTTTTGAAACGTTCTTCGGTCGTTTAGGTTAGAGATGGGAAAACACCGACGGCACCATGGATAATATCGATAGCACTTATCGACTGACTTTAGTTGGGTTTAGATGCGGTTGTTGTCATGGCTAACCTTTTGCTATTTTTATTTAATTTAACATATTTTAAGTTAATTGTCTTGTAAAAACTATTTAAATGTATCAACTTATCAATGCGTACAACTTAGTATGAAAATGTACTTTCTCTATAACATAAAAACTAAGATTTTCCTATTTGTATATATTTTTGTGAAGTCCACTGTGCTCGCCGTGACTCACGCGGACACACGCGAGCTCCAATAGTGCCATCACTATTACAATACGACAGCAAGAAGAAGTTTTTGCGAAAATTGGCTTTTCTTCCGAGTTTTCATTGATTAAACAACTTATATTAGCTCAAAGAAAATGTCGCTTTTTCGCAAACCAAAGAAAATCCAGCGCCGCGTGTTCTCCAGCAATATGGACGAGGACGAGGGGCCACCGCTGGACCCGGACGCCGAAATGGAGGCGCCTCCGCCGCCCGTAATCTCCGGAAAGCGGGACAACAAAGAGAAAAGCCGAAAGCCCGCAAAGCCGCAGGACGATAACAGCAAGCCCAAGGCGCTGCTTAGCTTCGCGGACGATGGTGAGTGTGCTTAAGACTCCGGACACCGGATCATTCGTTCGAATCGCTAATCATTTGAAACCCCCCTTGCAGAGGACGACGGGGAGGTCTTTCAGGTGCGGAAATCGTCGCACAGCAAGAAAGTGATGCGCATGCTGGACAAGGAGCGGCGCAAAAAGAAGCGCGAGGAACGGGCGGAGAACAGCCTCGGACATCTGCTCGGTGGCGAAAATGGTAGTACACAGCATTTAGAGTCGTCCGGTGGCGCGTCTTCGGGGTCAGCTCAAACTCCCAACTCGAGTGCCGCTGGCAGAAGTAGGAATACTGCCAGCGATCAGAGTAAAAGTAAAAAAAGTGATAATCATATGATCCAAACCGAAATACGCACAGACGACTTTGTGGTAAGGTTATTATTATTCAATTTCTTCTATTTCGCATAAATACCGTTTTAACGAAATAATTCAACATAAATAAAACGAAAATTACACTTAAATTATGTAAATCTTAGACCGATTAGAATTAGCGAAGTTACACCTTGAATGAGTTTGTGTATTAACGTGTTTAGCCTTAGCTTAGCGATGATTAAAACCAAGCTGTAGTCTCTAGTAATGGCTTAGTTTCCCATTTCCATAATTAAGTATATTCAGTGATGAGAGGTATAATTCCAAAAGTGCCACAGAAGTTGCTGTTTTTGAAAAATAATATTGCATATTCTAAAAGTTAGAAGCCCTTTTCGATAAGATATTCATTAAAATTCAACTTAAATACTTGGTAGTCTTTACTTAAAGTCATAAATCCACATTTGATTGCTGATTAGGAACATGAGAGAATATACATATATTGCGATATATGTACAATACTTCTACTCCAATTTCAATAAAATAGATATTTTAAAGTTAAAGGCAATCAATTTCGATAATCAATCGCTATCTAATCGTTGTATCACTATTCCTCTTGATATACATCCCTATTACTGATCAGTTAAATAAATATAAAGAAGCAACCGTAAATTATATTATCGAAAAGTCGTTTGGCCAATCTGTTAATTCCCTAATTTAAGCAGTTACTAAGTCATCAATTCTGGTAAATCTTCCCACCACTGACTATTACCGCATGTACTATAAGCAGCACGATTACTTTCAGCCGCACTTTGAACCAAAAAAAAAACCTTAAGAAATCCGCCACTAACACGAATTTCACTTCCTTATTCCCGCAGCTAGTGGTAAAGAAATCAGAGACACCCGAGGGAGTACTGAACGGTCGAGCTGCCTTATGTGCTGGGCGAAATGATATGAGCGACGAAGACGATCAGCAATCCGAGGATGGTGGTCAAGACAAGTCACGCCATCGCTTCTCAAAGCCAGAGCACTTGAAACAAATGCTGGAGAGCGGATCCATTCCGGATGCAGCGATGATACACGCTGCCCGAAAGCGTCGTCAGCGGGCCAGGGAACAAGGTAAACTTAAATAAGATTCGTAAGAATCGTAATCCTTATTCACTTGGTCTTTTTCCAAACTCAAATTCCAGGTGCCGGCGACTACATACCCATTGAAGAGCCCAAGGAAACGCCCAAGCTTAGCACGCGCCTGCCCTGCGAGGATGTGGAGGGTGACCAATCTGATGACGAGGAGCGCATGGATATGAACGATATAACCGGACGCAAGGAGCGCGAGGAGCGGCGCGAGCAGTTCTACGCGGTCGAGAATGATTGTATGTAGTGAGGAGAAGCGAGTCCGGTTTTTTGGCCAAAAAGCTGACCCAGGCCAGAGATGCAGCTGTCCTATTATATCTATCCTAATCCTAACTAACCTCTGTTCATCCACTGCAGCCACCGATGAAGACTCCGACCGCGAAATGAACGAGTGGGAGAATCAGCAAATACGCAAGGGTGTCACGGGTGCCCAATTGGTCCATGCACAACACGAGACCGTCCTGTCGCGCTTTATGATCAAGCCTGCTACTCCAGCAGGAGGATCGGTTGGGAACGATGATGCGGATGCAGTGGCGCCGACTCCACAGTCCACGTCCACGCTGCTGGAACAGGCCTACGCCAAGAGCTCTCTCGATCGCATCAATCTGGCGGCAGCTGTACGATCATCGACGAAGGCCAAGAAGGAGAAGGCTAAGGCCACGGCGTTACGAACACCACAGGAGATCTTTGCTGCCATCCAGTCGCGTCTGGGCGAGCTTAGGGAACGCTCGACGGATCACAGCGCCAGCATGGCCAGGATCAGTCTCGAGTTGAAGTCATTAAAGCTCCAGCAGTTGGAGTGCCAGCAAAATGCACCAACTGCAGCGGCCAAGTACAAGTTCTACCAGGAGGTCAAATGCTATGTTAACGACCTGGTCGACTGCCTGGCCGAGAAGACGCCAATGATAAATGATTTGGAAAAACGATCCCTTCAGCAATTTGGAAAGAATCAACGGTATCTGGTGAATCGTCGCCGCCAGGATGTCCGGGATCAGGCCAAGGAAATAGCCGAGGCAGCAAGTAAGATGGCTTTAATATTTCAAGAAATTAACATATTAATAATAATCTTTCGATTTCTTAGAGCCGATCTCCGCTGCTGCCCGTCGGACACCGGAATACGAGGAGCAAGTTCGTCGTGCGGCTGAGCGGGAGGGTCGTAGGACACGTCGTCGGTGTGAGCGTGAACGAAACGATCTGCTCTCCTCACACCTGGATGGCATGTCCAGCGATGATGAGATCGCCGATCAGCAGCAGGAGCAGTCGGTGGCTTCCACCGCTCAAATGGAGTCACAGGCATTGGAGACCTTCGAGGACGTCACCGATGAATTCTCCAAAGTCGAGCTGATACTGATGAAGTTCTACGCCTGGCGTAAAACGGACATGTCATCCTACCAAGATGCTTTCGTTAGTTTGTGCCTGCCCAAGGTATTGGCGCCATTGGTGCGCCACGAACTGCTGCTGTGGTCGCCCCTGCTGGACGAGTACGCGGATATAGAGAATATGCGCTGGTATCAGGCCTGCATGCTCTATGCCTGCCAGCCAGATGAGACCGTGGACCAGCTTAAGAACGATCCGGATATTAATTTGGTTCCGGCGCTCATTGAAAAGATAATCCTGCCCAAGGTGACCGGTAAGTATACCTTGAAAATTGCTCTAGCTATTGCCGATGTTCACAATATGATATTTTTCTTAAACAGCTTTGGTCACCGAGTGCTGGGATCCCCTGTCCACCACACAGACTCTGAGGCTGGTGGGTTTCATCAATCGTTTGGGCCGAGAGTTCCCGCTGAGCGGCACCAACAAACAGTTGAACAAGCTGTTTGAGTCCATAATGGAGCGCATGCGATTGGCCCTGGAGAATGATGTCTTTATACCCATATTTCCCAAGCAGTAAGTCAAGCTTTGTCAATGACCTGATTATGATGATGATCATCTCATTTCCTTTCCAGAGTGCAAGAGGCCAAGACATCCTTTTTTCAACGGCAGTTTTGCAGCGGCCTGAAGCTTTTCCGCAACTTTCTCAGCTGGCAGGGAATTTTGGCAGATAAACTGCTTCGAGAGCTAGCTATTGGAGCGCTATTGAATCGTTACCTTCTTCTGGCTATGCGCGTCTGCACGCCAAACGATGCCATCAACAAGGCCTACATCATTGTGAATACATTGCCCACGGTCTGGCTGTTGCCCAACAGCGAAACTCTCAAGAATCTAGAGCTATTTATTGGATACATCAAGCAGACTCTGGAAAGCTGTGACGCCAGCAATGCGCCAGTCTTTATGTAATAACTTGGAACTAATTTTAGGCAAGCACTTGAACTAATTTTATATTTCTTTCTACAGGCAATCCAGCGATAAGGCCAAGCAGATACTTCAAAGACTTCATAGTATTTAGAGAGCACCGATCGTCGCTCACATTTCAATCCTAACAATCAAATGAGCACAACCTATATAGTGTGTTGTTAGCAAATCCCTTAGTTATAAGAACTCGACAAGGGTGTGTAAATATATTAATCGCAGGTCTGCTAAAAGGAGTAAAGCTTGAGCTTACACTACATTGAGAATTAGCCTGCCCTCCCAAAACCAAAATCAATCTACAAACAGTTTTCCTATCAAAAAACTCTCAAGTGATAAAGTGTGGAACTCTCTTTTGTATCCTTTACTGATTATATTTATAGGCGACTCTCGCGTGCATAGCAATAATAATTAAAAAAAACTCAATTTACAAACTATACAAATGGTAACAACTCTAGGGCAAATCAAAAACCAATTTAAATTGACTGAAACGCTATGGGAAGAGAGCTTTGCTTGTTCAGTCCGCCTTGGAGACGGAGGCGCGAGTGAAGTTTTGGGCCAGATCGATGACGTCCTTCTGCATTATCTGCAATTGTTCGTGGGCGATTTTTGAATCGCTGCTATCCGGCGATGCTTGTAGCACTTTCAGAACCAGATCTGAAAATAAATGTACATGGATATTAATTATAGAAACACAAAAAAACACCATCAGCATCCAGAAACATTTATCTTACAAAAATCGCTGTTGATTTTAAATTACATTGAACTATATAAGGAAGTCTTAGAATATGCAGAATATTCAGACACATTTTTAAAATAATTCTGTCCTATTTTATGGATATTCATTTTTATTTAACTCATACATAACTCTTATTTACGATCCTTGGTTCAAAATGTATATTCAACTACTGTTTTAGGTTTCAAAGTGGAAAATCCAAATAAAGCCAACTCACCGTGATAGCGGAGCAGCAATGCGTTTTGCGACTCGTTCAGTGATCCACGGATATGCTGCAGAATGGCAGAGACAAACTTTCCAGACGCATGCAGAATGCAGCCGCTTATTGTGGTGAACAGGATCAATGCAGCTAGGTGCAACATCAGCGCTGGCTCCTGGCATTCTAGCAGCTGTTCCTGCAGCTTCTTCTTGTGGTCAGCAATCAGCAGGCGATCTTTCTTTTTGTCCACCTTCTTGATTATCATGCTGCAGGTCTTCAACACCGCTTCCGTGGCTAGCTCAAAATCATCGATTGTCCTGTTCAGAGCCTTATTTTGTTCCAACAGAGCAGTGCGGTACTGAGCATCGCACTCCTGCGCCAACTTATTGCGCTGATCCACATTTAGGTTTGTATTTTTCACAGTCAGATTGCACTCGCTGGCCACATAGAGGGAAAGTTCGTTGCTGATTTCATTACCCAAAGACTTGAGCAGATATTTAACCAGCTGCGACTGTGTATCCTGCGGAAAGAGCTTCAATCCCTTTTCATAAAGTCGTATGTCTATCAGCAGGGTATTGATGCGATCCTGAATGGCGGCATGCGTCTGGCGACGATTTGTCTGCGGTGTGGCTTCGAATAGTTCTTGAGCACGGGCCAAAGCCGCCTGATTAAATTGGCTGGAATAAGAGGAGTTATAAACATATAGTAGCTTGGCTTGCGAATATTTACTGTACATACTTCGTATACAATGCAGCAATGGATTTGGCCAGGTGCTCCAATCCCTCCTCCTCCAGACTAGCAGTGATTAGTTTTTCAATGTCCCCAGTCTTGACCAGGGATAATGGCTTTACAGTCTTCTTGTTTCCGGCACCACCACCTGCGAGGGCAGCATCATCCTCGTCATCGCTGTCGTTCTGAGCAGCAGCTGCTGCCCTGCCTCGTTGATGCTTCTTCGTTGACTTGGTCTTGGTCTCGCGTCCCTGGGCTCCGCCGCCAGCTTTGCCCGAGGCCGCCTTCTTTCTTCGCTCATCTCGCTTGTCAACCTTGCCATCATCCTCGAGATCCTGAGCAGAGGCATTACCCTTCTGAGCCAACGTTTTCTCTACAATGTGCTGCTGGTAAACTCCGCTGTCGATGGCCGTTTTGGCCTGGGACTCGGCCAACGCCTGGCAGGGCTGGACCAGTTGCGTGAGGTACGGCTGCGAGAAAACTACAAGAGGGAAAATAGAGAAATTGTTGCACTTAAAGATGAGAAACAATTACTTACCGATGCTATCCAGGTACACAAAATTGCTGGGATTGCTGTGCTTCTGGGCCATGATAGCGCCGAACACCTCTTCAATGTCCTCCTCCGACAGATTGGAGGGCAGAATGGTGGATAGATCCAGGTACTGCTTTGTGGCACTGCATTCGTTCAGTGCCGTGACCACCGTCAGCTCCACCAGGCGTGCTCCCAGCGCCACGCGCTTGAGAAAGAGGAACTCCTCACTGGGGAATTGCTTTCGGATGTAGGACTTGGCATCCGAAATGCCCAGCTTGTGTATGGCTTCATATTCCAGGAAACTGTTCTGCTTGTAGAACGAGTTGACCCAGTCCGCTTGAGTCTTGGCGTAGATCTGAGGCACATACTGGGCATTGGCCAACTTGGAGGTGACCTGCCCAGCCGGCGAGATCTCATCCAGCAGGGAATGAAAAATCTTCTCCTGTACTCCAATCTGCTGCAGGATTACAGCCACATTCGTGGGCCTGGTGATGGCTGCCAAGGCACCACGAATCTTCGCCTTGCAACGCTGGATGTAGGCCTGCGTAAAGAACACCCGCGGATTGGTGGCATCCTGTCTGCCCTTGATGATCCTGCCCAGATGCTTCTCCACCACGTCCTGCTGCAGGAAGTCCGACGGCAGATCGAACTGGGAGGCCAACTCCGATATGGAGATCTCACCCCGCAGCGCCAGCTTCTCGTTGATCTCCTGGGCAATGTGCGCGATGTAATCTTCATCAATAAGCTGCCCCAGCACAAGGTGTACACTGGGATTCTCGGCCGCTATCCGCTCGGCCAATCCGACGATCCGCGACAGATCCACGTTGAGCGTTTTGCTGACCTCCACCAAATTAGCACGACCTCCGTTCACATACAGCTCATCCTGGATTTCGCGCTCCAGGTGATCCGGCGTGATGTACTCTTTGCCATCGTTGGTGAACACCACCTCCAGCAGCTGCTTCTCCAGCAGCAGCGTCACAATCTCCACGCAATTCCTCTCGGAGAGCCTTCATGAAAGAAAATAAGGAATGTTAAGTGTAAGCACTTTAGTTTGTCGCCTCCGACACCCACTTCTGCAAGGTCGACGTAAGCTGCGCCTTTTGAAAATCGGCCGCCAGGCGCTTAATTTCGTCCCAATCGTTGCCCATTTTTGTTATCAACAGAAAATTAAAGGAGAAAATCTACAATTTCAAGTGCAATGTGAAAAAAACCTGAAACGTCAACAAAGTCCAGTCTAGAGCTGGGAAAAATACGATTTTATCACCGATACATCGATTGCTTTAGTTTCGATCAATCATCGATGGGAAGACCTTTTTGGTCCTTCCCTAATAGCATATTTACACCTTATTAGTTTAGAAAAATAATTATAGCTTTAAAATTTATAGATTATTTTATTCATAAGATATACATATTTCTGTAAGTATCAGTTGGTTAGAGGGAGATTATCATTATAATGATCTTATGTATACTGTGTTTGATGCAACCGCTAGGGATATTAGGCCGTTTCAACCAGGTTTTGCATTTACCGAAAGCTGTAGGGAGATAGGAATCACGATTACTTACTATATAGACTTTCAAATCGTAAAACCCTTACCTTTTCAAGATGAGTCGAAGCGTGCTGCGCTTTAAAATAAATAATGAAAAAATTATGATCCCAAACGACGCATCAAAGTATAAGTCCATCAATTCGACCGTCTTCTGGGCATCGCCCTCCGTCATCTTATAAAGTATATTCAAGCTCCACGTCAGGGCCATGATGCTAAACAGCCGCAAAAGCATTAGGAAACTGTAATTGGGTTGTCAAATGTAAGAAATTCAGGTTGCAATTTAAATCCAAAATTAAATTTGAGTTTACTTCTGATTGTCCGATTTTAGTTTTGTCCTCCTATCGTCGTTGGGGTTAAACTTTCTTATATCACGCCTTACTTTTTCAATGTGAAAGGCCGTCAGGGTAAACACAATCACTCTGTAGGCATCCATCACTGACCTTGGAAATTGGATGTAGATAATCGGAGCTTTGCCATTAAAATCCAACCAGCATCCAGTTACACCAACGCCGGGAAGTAAAAATGAATACCGATCGGTTTCAATATAATAATCTAAAAAATAGATTACTGCCGTTAGGGAAGCCGCCGTGCCCCAAGCAAATATGTTGTAGGCCAGGAACCTGTTTCCGGGATCATAACGGTTTACAGCTTTTAATCCTTTCCAAACATTATGACTGAAGGCAGTGCTCCAAAGTTCAGCTGCCATTACGAAGAAATAGACTGTGTAGCCTAGGGCTCGACAAAACCAATTTAATTTTAGTAATTTCTCGATATATAACTGGTAAAATAACCAATATACGTCAGGGATAAGCCGACAGAATAAGAGGAATACAAGACACATTCCGAGGTGATTTCGAAGCTTATTTACATAAAGATACACTGCGATCGTTAGGACCATGCAGATACACGAGGAAATCCTGACTGGATAAGTTTAAGAAATATGTAAATCCATAATTTCAATACTTGGTTTAAATCTTATAATTACCCAAAGTAATCAACAGGTCCATGTCCATGATATTGTCCATGGTGTTGACTCAAAAAGGGTTGACGAAAGCATATAATGAACCTTTAATGCCGACAGAAAATCTTGACTGCACGTAAGCTCGCTGATTTCACATATATTTATAAGATTTTTTCAATACTGCAATTTTCATTTTATGTTATCAAAGAATCGTAAATGTTTCCCGGGGTACCCCACGACGTATTCCCTTACATCCTGTAAACTGTACCCTTCTAGAGGGTAATCTGATTTTAGTCTGAATTTTCCAATGCAGTGAAATAGTCTTTTCCACCCGTCGCAAGCTTTAAGGGTATACAATCTTCGGTTTATATGATAAGTAATGTTAAAGAGTTCATCAACTTATATAAACAAATTCCCTTATTGACATTTTAACGCATTGCAGGCTACACATATGCTGATTTTAAAAAGAGACTTAAGTGTAAAAAAGATTTTATATTTTTAATTTAATAAAGAAATTTATTTTAAAAAATGTATATTTTTAAGAGGTTTGTTATATTTGTGATACTTTTTATAGCTTATAAACATATTGGAATACACCTTTGTTGAATTTAAGTGTTAAAATGGCCTGGAACTAAAAATGAAATCAATGACTGAATGACTACTGATCTGCACTGTATGGCGATAGTTCACCAGTTATTCAACTAAAAACAACATTATTTTAACATTTTTTTTTAATTTTGCTTTGAAATTCAGAGTGACCAAGGTGAAAATATCAAAAAATATCAAATAAAAATATCGCAATTTCGATATTTGGGCAAAAAAATAAACATATCATTTTCAGGAAAAAATAGGACATATTGATTCAAATTTCAACCGTTCATTGGCGAGGTGCGTCGTTTTTCCGCAGCGAATCTTTGTGAATTTTTACGTTAAGCTACGACTGCATACCGTTCTCGAGGCTTTGCCCCAGGTAAGCCTTGAATAGTGCTAATAGACTAAACCAACTTCCGGTTGCCTGCTCCTTCAGGAGGACCCGAGACAAAAATCAATAATTTCCGCAGACCAACACATTTCGCTAGTGTCGTGGAATTTCAGCCTCCGGGCGCAAGCGCTGTCTGTGTGCGTACGTGAGTGCGTGTGTGTGTGTTGCAGCTGCCGTTAAATTTTATTTTAGCACAGCTGCCATATGCATTATAAATAACACATCCTCTTTATTCCCGGTTTTGTGTTCCACCTCTCTTGTCTCTTTCGCTCCGCCTTTGGGCAGCCATGTTGATAGTGCTTTTTGTGTTCCGCTTTGGTCCGTCGATTGCATGCACCTAAAAAACTAGCTGGAAGCAGTTTGAACCGAATTTTAGCCAGCGGACTTAGCATAGAAGTTGTTGCTGTTTTGCTCGGCCAGTTTCCGTGTGCATCGCCAAGTCGGAGATACATTTTAAGTAGGTCTCCGCCGAAACTGGCTTTCGGTCCGTCCTAATGTGTTTTGTCCATATTTATTTGGTCAACAAGTCAGGCAACCGGCAGATAGGCAATAGCAGAGCGAGCGAAATAGCGAGAGGGGCCTACAATTTCAAGTTATATCCAGATTGCTCATTACTCATAATTTCTACGAAAATACCAGCACACCGTCAATGTGTTTTACATGTGTGTGTTGGAGCCGGCAATCGCTTAAGGGAAACAACAACAACTTGTACGGCAGTAATGAGGAAAATGACAAACCTTGCCAGGCCGACGTTAAAATACCCTTCACAAATTAAGCTAGCCCAACAAAAAGTTAAGCCAAAAGTCAATGTAGCAACAAAATGTAATGCGAAAATGTACATAACCCCTGTAAGGGTATGGAGAAGGGAACTCGTCAATCAGTCTCTCTGTTATTGCCTTTTATTTGCCGCTCCAGTATTT
>JAEIII010045303.1:0-22104 GCA_018905755.1 Drosophila ohnishii | reverse complement strand
TGCTGTGTAATGAATGTCCCAGCTAGCTTCGCTTCGCGAGTCGTCCTTTTGGATTTCGCAGGACCTGCTTCACTTAGGGATGCGCCAGGGTGGGGGGCGCACATTATTTGGTTTAAGGGGTTTTCATTATAACATGCATCGCACGCCGCGCTCGGCTTTATCGCTATCGCTTGGCAGCATCGGGCTGCTGCTGCTGCTGCTGCTGGAACCCGTGTATCTATATCTATCAGCAAAAAACACACACACACTGCGGCAAGAATGCCACCTCCTTATACCAGCTGCCACGCCCACCCGGAGATGAGATTCATGGCACGGGCTGAGGCGGAGGCGAACATCATGGGCTACATTAAAATGTTGCCATCCAGGCGAAGCCCCCGGAACGTCCATCCCCTGGCAGCGCCTCTTTCTGTGGGTCGTGAGCCGTGAGCCGTGGGCTGTGGGCTGTGGAGTATAAATAAACTGCCGCAATCGCCAGCATCATCGTCGCATCTGCAATTGCGTATTTGCGAGCGGGTGGAATTCAGTGTCTGAGCCTTGCCCGGCCACTCCTTTCAGCCCTGCAGTGGCTGCCGCCTATAACTTTTACTCTGCAGGATCCCCTGCCAGGACCAGTGTCCTTAATTCCGCCCCCAGCCTGCGAACGAATTGGCATCTGGTTCAGGCTCGTACTCTACTTGTACCTCTGTGCACCGGAAATTAGTCGAGACTCGAAACTATTGGCAGTTTAATATATATTTTATTTTCTTTACAATTCAGAACTCTCTATAGTATTTGCAATTCAAATAGTTTTATATTTATTTAGTGGGCATAGTTTATGCAGTTCAGATTTATGGCTTGTTTTCTGTCATTTAGTTGGGTTATCTAAACAATTTATTAGTGTATGTTTGTTTCTGTTTAAAATTCATAAGTTTACTTTGGCTTATTAGTTTTTATAGTCTACGTTAATTGTTGTTAATTGTACGATTTATTAATTGGTGTGTATGCCAACACTTGTTTGGTTTATCTACATAATTTATTGGCTCGATTTTGTTTGTTTTTATTCTCATTATGAATATTTATGGGTTTGTTTATACATATGTATTTGGTTCTAAAGAAAAGTGGTTTAAATAATTTGTATGTTATTATGTTATCCTATCGATTTTGTATAAACAAGAAAAGATACCGAGTCACTGGGCTTTTGCCTTTGTACAAGCATCCGATAATAATTTTTAATCTGACTCAGCTTTTCATTATTAATAATAACACCTGAAATATAATACATCATTCGAGCTTTTAACATTTTAAAAAGAGCGCATAAATTATATTAATGTAAAGTTGGTTCTTAGAGATTAAAACAGCCTAATCTGTTATATTTGTTTATTCTTAAAAATTATTATATTTATATTACATTTAAATCTAATCATAGTTTATAAAGGATCTAAGCTTATCTCAACGTAGCTAAATTTCCCTCCCAACCCAAAGGACAAAAGAAAGCGAAAATGGGAGCACGTCTGTGAAACATTTACCTTTCCTTCTTTGTCTCTATTCAACCGCTGAATTTTATTCGATTCTTTCCCATTTTTCAACTTTCCCCCCGCAATTTTCGCTTCTATTGTATTTGCGTATTTATGTATCAAGGATTCAGTGCTGTGGGAAGGAGGTGTGTCTGGACCTTCCACTTTTGATGCCCTCCTGCTCCACTTTCTGCCTCACTTTATATTATTTTTTTTTTTTGGGTTCTTCCCACTGCCGGTTTGTGTCTGACTTTGGTCTAACCCGAGGCTAGTCGCATAAAATTTGCATATAATTTGCGTCGTTTTTTATCCTTTTCCTTGCTTTGTTTTATTTGCTGTTGGCGCATTTGTATTTTATGTGCTCAGCTTGTTTAGCAGATCAGAGTGGAACGGATGGTGGGCGTGTCCTCGGAATATTGTAAATATAAATATGAGCTGATAAATGGTAATGCAAGAAATCTATTTTCCTTAGACTCAATAAAGCAATATCCTGGGGATATCACAAATGATTTATGATTTTAAGAAGCCCTCTAAGAGGAATATGTATTCCTCACATTTTTTAACTACAATTGTTGCCATATTATTTCCAGTCATATGTAAATTCTTAAACAATTTGTATTTTATATACAAAAAGATTTTAAAGACTCTCCAAACTCGTTTCCTGAAGTGCAGTGGCTTCAACAATGTAATCTTATCATGCCGCGCAACGATCCATTTAAGTAGCTTTTATATGCACTAATTACAATTCCCCAATTCCCCCGACTAATTAATTGTTTAATGCACTCCGGCTCGTGCTCCACTCCATCCATTTCTGGCGTCGATTCTGTATTTTTCCAGTGCGTTTTCCAAAATGGCCGCTTGCATAAACTCCACACAAGCACACACTCACACACACGAGATAATAGCTAATGGGGTCGCTGGTGTCCAAAACGGGGAAAACGGCGGCCGAGGGTTAAGGGGCCCGGCGAGTTGGAGATTTTAATTACCTTCTGAATTTATGCTAATTCATATTTGAGTATGTAGACGTCGCATCTGGCAAATGCGGCCTCTGCGCCACGTATCTGTATCTGCCTATCTGCGGGCTGTATCTTTATCTGCAAAATGTCCTCCTACTCGTACAATGTGCAGCCTCAAATTGGGCATGCAATTATGCCTTGTTGGATTTCAACCAAATTTATGCGCGAATTCTCGTTACAACTTTGCACCAGCCACGAGAACTTTGCTGCGCGACCTTAAACATTTCAGCAACATAAAAGCAGGACATGGGGTTTCCAGGGGGGTTTTTAGAGGCTCCTCAGGGGGGGTTTCTAGGGGAGATTTTCCCTGAGAACTCTTGAGCTCACGCTGCTGTTGAAATTACTTTTGCATCCGGTGCATTTTCGGTGCGAATCGCCCCGCAAGGTCCGTTTGCAGACCTCAAAAGCGTGAGTTTCATGGCGAATTTTTACAGTCGCCTTCCGATGAAGCCATTTTCCTTGTGGAAGCCTAAGGAAAAAAAAGAAGCTTTTGGCTAAGTGAAAATGCGAGCTAACGGAAGCACAGCGGGGCAGCACAGCCGGAAAATCAGAGAGAGTGGCAGTGGAAGGGGGAGCCTGGAGGAGTGGCAAACATCAAATGCGAGTGTTCAGTGCAGCGCACAAATTGAAAACAAATGGCACAGGCCCTGCACAGAATTATTTTGGCTCGCTCCGTGCGCTCCTTATGCCTCTCTGCGTTCCTCGTACGAATTTAAACGAGTTTTCCCGGTCGGGGTTTCATTAAGTACTTCTTTTCGGCACGTTTGCACTCCCTACTTTATGTTCTGACATGGCATTTGGATGTATGTAGATGGGGTTTCGAGAGGAACATTTGTGTGCATTTTCTATACTAGACTATTTATTTAAGAGGATTTAAAGGAAAAAAAAAGTCACGAAACTACATTAAAAATATCAACTGTTAAACGTTTAGAAATTATTTCTTAAATTTTACGTCGACTAAGTCGTATCTATATAATAAATACAATTATATTTAAGCAGTTTTACATCATAAATAATTTAATAAATTAAAAAGACAAACTTGAATGCGAAAGATTATAAAATCGCACTACGTTTGGCAAGCTCTAAGCTTTTTATGTTCTAAAACAATTTCATAATTATTTCAGAGTGAAGCTTCTTGACCGTTTTATATACATTATACTTTTAATTTAATTAATATTGGCCCCAAGCTCACAACTTCTTCGGCTGTTCATATTTTCCCTTTTCTTTTGGTGGGGCCAAAATGCGCCCATTAGAGAGGTACGTGGCCAGAACCACTTGGCCCATAACTCACAGCGAATGACCTTCTGCTGCAGTCGAAAAAAGACAGAAAGGCGGAAGAGGAAGAGAGAGAGAGAGGACCGACAAGGAATGTGTATAAAGGATGCGATCCGGCGGACCTTTTAATTCCTGTACAAGGCTGCAACAGCACCGAAAAAACCAAAGAAACGAACGAAAGAAATATGAGGGCAAGGAGTAAGCGGACTGGGCCCTGGTCCTGCCAGGATCCGTTAAGGATTCCGAGCTCGTTGGGCATTTTAAGCGATTGCCAAGCCATGATAAATCGTGGAACTAATTTAATTAAAGTTTACGGCAACACTGGGCCAAGTCCCCTGACTTCTTGGCTGCAATGCAGACTGGCAGGCAAACAGATACAGATACGGCGACGGATGCGGGTAGGGATACAGATACAGATGCGGCTGCAGTTGCAGATGCTGATACATGGCCCGATAAAGGGATTCAATTAAGGAAAATGTACATTTTATACAGGTGGAAGTACAGAGAAGAACTAATATGTTTAAAAAAGTGTTTGCAGGCCTAATAAAAATGTGTAATTTGAATCAAATACCTTGTTCTAGATATAGATTAATATTTGATAAGAAGAATAATTTTAATTAAAAGCAAACTTCAAATCAAGAATTATATATTTATAATTAGAATTTGAATATAGCTCCTAAATACCCTTCATCTTGGTTTCATAAACCCTGCAAACTTGACAGAAATTGAAATCTCACTGGAGACTTCATAAAGTTTTTGGTTTCAGCCGGCAGTGATTTATGGTCCGAGGTTGCAATTAATGAAACTAACTATCGTGTAGAGCTCACGGCCACATAATAATGTAATTGCGAATCTGAAAACAATTTTGCCAGGACATGCCATTGTCCAGGCATTTATTTATGGCGTTGGGACGGACACGAGCGAACAAACAAGTTTGCTGCCTGCTTTTAATACACCAACCGGCCGGCCAGAGGCAGCGGCAGAAAGGAACATAATTAACACAAATACATATGTTTTTATGAGGAATATGCATCAGATAGCGGAAAATGTATAGTTCTGTTATTGTTATTGTGTGTGCGGCCAAAGCGCATTATGCACACCACGCCCGGCCTCATAAATAAACGCAATTTTGCTGTAAATTACAGATTAAAATGGAAACTAAAATGCAGCTGGGCGTGGCATCCCCCCCTAAAAGCGGCCAGGAGGCGGGACAGGCGGAACTTTTGGCCAGCCCTGGATCTGAAGACATAAATAACAAGTTCATTTTCATTTAATTGCACATTTGCGCACACGAAATCGTAAATTGCTGGGGCCCAGCAGATACGAATTCGGAATTATGATTTCTGCTTATAAAGTTTATGCGAACGGACCTCAACTCCTTCTGCGAGGGACAGCGCGCCCGGCCCGGCCCCGGATTTCCTGGACCCAGTTAAGAATGCAAACAAATTTAAATATTAAATGCGCTGCGGCCAGTGGACAAAGGTGAGCATTAGGGGTTGATGTGGGCAGGGTTGGGGCTGGGGCTGGGTTTGTTTTGTTTTGTCCTTTCAGACCGACAGGACATCTGCTCGACTGTCCACGTCCCGAACTGTGCGGAACTGTAACTAAAGCGGCAACGACCAACTTTTGCTCAAGTACACTTGGCTGTCTACCATTTTGCTGGCGAAGTTTGTCGTGTTTTTCCAAATTGTTATTTGACTTTTTTTTCTGTAAATTTCTCAACGCCCCGAAGGCAGATACGCTGCCAAAAGTTTTCTCCTCCGCCATATTTATGGCAGTTCTTCTTTCCCTGTTTACCGGGGAATGGCTGCTTCCGGCTATCTGCTGCACCGGATCGGCACCCGGACACGCGCACGGACTCCCAGCCGGGATCCTCAATAGTAACGCTCCCGTGACCTACCCTGTAGTTCCGGGCTTTTGTTTATATGGCGTCCGATGCATTGTCGGACTGCTGCCTCGATTATCAGAAGCTCGTCTCTACAGGTATCTCACAGGGTAGAAAGAAACAACTATGAAAGTGAAAATGAAACCAAGTGCCGGAATATATTCAAAGTGAAATGGAATTCCAAAAAAGTTTAATCCGAAAAGTAAATTGAATAAAAGACTTTTAGTCCTAAGAATGTAATTCAACCAAGAAAAGTTTCAACAAAGAATATTGTTTTAAATATTAAAAAAAAGGCTATGTATAAAAAATAAAACCGGTTGCTATTTAAAGTGAAAATAATATTTAAAACAAGAAAGAAGCAACCCAATTGGATCAGAAGCTGAACTAGAAATCTATCATAACTAATCCAAAAATGCATTAACTTCAATTCGGAAAGCAGTACAATGTTCGTTTTTATTAGTTTAAGAAAACAACATACTTAATTTTCAATTTTATACTAATTTTAAACCAATTCTAAGGCCATTTATACTTAATTTTTAGACCAGATGCTTTACACTTGAAGCAACCAATGTTTTTTATTCCTCTTTACTTTTTCATTGCAAATAAACATTAACTTTTCTTTATATAACAGCTCATGCTCATCAACAAACAAAGTAAATATTTATAAATATTACGCGATAAGCTACAGATTATTGCATTTCTCTCCTTTTAAATCCCCCATCAACACTTTATGTTTTCTTTTTTCACCGTAGAGAAAACATGTCCTCCTTTCTGGCAGACATTCAACATTAGCTTTCAGCATCTCTGGTTTCCTATTTATACCGCAGGCATAAAGAACCGAGGAGAATGGAGGAAACGGGCAAGGAAAACACATCAAACCCAAAGCAAATACCAGACATAAACAAGGCAAACACCATGCGGCGTATACTTAATATCAGCAGCAGGACCACGACGAGGACCCACCTATAAACGTCATCATAACCCAGCAAACAACGGGGACAAGCAAACGGCGGGCGGGGGAGTCGGGAAATGGGGAAAAAAGAACAACGTCAGGCCCATCGAAATCATTATTTATGTAGGAAAACGTGGAGAGCTGGGAAAGCCGCCACCTCAGCACTCTTCGATTTTCTTCTCCTTTCCTGCAAAACATCTGCAGACAATGGCGTGTACTTTCCACTCCCTCCGCGCGTCGCGTCGTGATTTTTGCCTCTGATTTTCCACGATTTTCCAGCACTTCTTCGCACTTCACGGGGGAGTTTGGCTAAGTGAAGCGCAACTTTTACGTGGGCCTGAATTATTAATAAACGTTAAAAGGCAGCGCCAATTGCCGGGCCAGCCCTCAGACACCAGTAACGCCACCAGTTCCGCCTCCGATGTCCACAGGTATTTGCAGGTACTCGCCCTTCAGCACTCCCGCCACCCCGTCATAGTTGAGTTGATGTTTTATGTGCTAAGTAGTTGGGTAAGTCACCTGCGACAAGTTGGCTGAAAGCTTATTGCTTTACTTGGCTTTCTTTGCACTCATCTGGTTTTTGTTCTCGCCCTCGTTCTCATCCCCGCCCTTTGGCTCTTAGCAGACAGCTTTGATGCCATTTGTCATCGCTTTGTTTGGGCAACTGACTTCAATGCTTTCCGATGATTTTTTCGGTTTGGCTGTAAATGTCAGCACTTAAAATGGCTGAGAAATTGCACATTTCATAATGGCTATTGATCGTGGGAGGGGAGTTTGATCGAATATATAAGTACGTGGCCTAAAAATGATTGATTTTACGTACAAAATAATAAATAAATAACAAGCCTCGGAAAAACTAATTAAATTGAAGTATTATGTGACCTTTATAATATATTCTTTTTTGGGCAAGACCATAAATTGTCTTTAATTTTATAGCCAATAATTTCACACATAATTTCACCTTGATAATAATTTAAATAAAGTGCAAGGTATTAAACCAAGGTATTAAACCAATGGTATAATAAATTAATCGTAATATGTTTAATAAATAGGGTTGGTAGGTTTTCCAATTATAAATTTATATTTATTGACAATTTGGCTTTACAGATAAGGAATAGATTTCTATGGGTTTTAATTAAACAACCATGTAGATTATATATTTTCGTTAAATAGTTATTAAAACTTAGACTTTGATTATACCAGTGATTTAAGAAAGTTTGGCCAAAAGTCAAAGAAAATATAAATTTCCATAAACGTCTCTTGTTTTAATTAAAGTGCTGCTCGATAATAATATAAACACAATAATAATATAATTCTAATTTAATTCAACTTAAAATTTATTGAATTAGTATTTATAGCATTATAAATTATACTGAGAATTATTTATTATTGAGTCTTATTTCCGCAACCAAAAATAGTCATAAATATCATTTGCTCCTTAGGCAATTGAGTTCCCAGTGCCTCATGATTGCACTTCACTAAATACATTTAAGTCTATACATAATTGCTTTCATGGTAATAATTATACATACAATTTATTTAAATCAGCTAAGTTGCTTTCCAAATTTGAACTCCGATATAGTGACGGCTTGAGTTGCTTTAAAGCTTAAACCTAAATCGAACCAAGTTGGCCAAAAGCCAGAGACAAAGCGATATAAAAATGCCTCACGTTTCATCAAGGATGTCAGGGACGAAAGTTGGTTTTATGGCAGCTGCTGTCCTTGGGGAGGGACGCCCGGGTTCGAGAGCTGGCAAAATAACGAAAATGAAAGAATGCGATTTATTTTCGCATTGACAATCGTTTGATTTTCGCTGCGTTTTTCCTTTTTACGATTGGGCTGGGCTGTGCGGGTGGGTTTGGAAAATGCGGATGGTTTTGCCGGATTGTTTTTTGCCAGCTCTTGTTGCTTTTATTGAGTTGGCAATTTCTTTGTCATTTGAACTGTTGTTGTTCGCTTGTTGTCGCTCGCTGTTTTACCCGCGTTGCCATGTCCTTTGTTTTTTCGCCTTTGTTGGGTTTTCTGCAGCAGCTTTCCGCACATTGTCGTTGGGGGAGAGCGAGTGGCTGGAGCGGCGGGATGAGCCGGCGAGGCAGCTCGTAAAATGATTCGCACATATAATTGCTTTTGTTGTGGCACTCCTCACGTTGCCGCTCCTCTTGCCGGTTCTCCGCGTCCCTGGATCCACCCACAGCCATTTTACCAAGCGCGTTGAAATCATTCGTCAGGATTTATGCGAATGAGCGACAGTTTTTGCCATTTGTTTGCAATGCCAAGAAGGAGAAGGACAACGGCAGGAGCAGTCGGGAAAATTCAGAAAGGCGGGAGCCAGAGGGTTGGTTGAGGGGGGCGGAGCAGCGAACATAAGCGATGAATGATGGTGTATCCGTATCTTGGCGCTGAAGTATCTTTGTATCTGGCGAGCAGCGCGACGAACAATTGCTGAATATATTTTACGCGTTTAGTTTCCTTCTCGCTTTCCATACACAGCCACAAAAAAAGGTTACTCAGTTTTTTGAATATATGAAGATCAACATCGTTAAATACAAACAAAATATACAAAATATACATTTACCAACAACTGATCATAACAACAAACTTACTTATGTTTTGCTATATACGTACTTATATACAATAAAAGAATTTATATTTTGGAAAATATTTAACCCTTAGAATTATTTCCCTTACCTTTTTCTCAGTGCCTGCTCTGTTCTGACTCCTACCCATCGAGGATGTCCTTCCTTTATTCCTTCCTCTGCTTCATTGCTGTCTATTTTATTAATTCGTTTTATTTTGCTTCGCGTGACAAGTTGACATAAATGGACAAATTGAGCTTTTAAATTTGTCGCAGGATGGACCAGCAACAACAAAGGCGCAGATCCCGACACTGAGGAGGTCCACCAACCAGGACGATAGCCGGCCAAATAAATACAAATTGTTTCGCAAATAAAATTGATTATCCGCAGCAGCAGGAGCGGGATCGAAAATATTTATTGGATTAACATAAACTGAATGCTGGGATTTATGGTCCAAGTTCAGACTCGGTTTCAGTTTCATTCCCAGTACCGGCTGCTAGGTTAATTATTTGGGTCAGGTCCTATGAACTTGCCATTATATTGTTTTTTATCACCTT
Source organism: Drosophila ohnishii (assembly GCA_018905755.1). NCBI lineage: Eukaryota > Metazoa > Arthropoda > Insecta > Diptera > Drosophilidae > Drosophila > Drosophila ohnishii. The sequence goes on along the minus strand of JAEIII010045303.1, from coordinate 12,351 downwards.
TTGGGAATTTCAATTGTTGGTGAAAGCTTTAAATTGTAAAGCATTTATAATAAATATGTGATTTAATTCTGAAACAAAATAAATTTGTTGTAAAGATATAATATTTGTCTGGTAATTTTACCTTTTTAAATTATTAATAAGTAGAGTTAAGCATGGTTAAGTAATTTCGTTTTAACACAATTGTGTAGGGTATTTATAAGAATTATTTTAAAAATAACAACTCGTGGAGGACTAGATGTAAAACTAGTGAAGAGACTAAAGGAAAGCCATGTTAAGCTGCCATTTCAGATGATTTATACCTCCCAGGCTTGCCTGATTGTTTTCCAAAATACTTTTTTAAGAAAAAACCCATATAACACCAGAGAATACGAGAGTTTTAAGAAAATAAATCTAGAATGAGAATTAAAAACATATTTTTTTTTATTGAAAGTATTCATTGTTGCCACTATTATCGAAATTGAAGAGCTGCATAGTTGCTTTGACTTAATCGACAACAAAAGAAAGCTGTCAGCATTGTTGTCATCGATTGTGCCAAAGCAACTGTGCAGCTCTTCAAATTCGATAATATTACCTCAAAATAGTTTTTCATCATTCTGTGTGCTGACGCCGAAGTGAAAACAACAGAATTTATTTATTTATTTTTCTCTACTTTCTTTTTTTTTAATACATTGGTTATTTTTTCTATGCATGTATGTTGACTTCAATAAGAGAAATTTTTATTTTATTTTTTATAGTTGCATATTTCACGAGTTGTGTTAATAACTCATGCTCTTGGTTTGCATTTGTTTTTATTTAATTATTTTAATTTACTTATTATTTTTTTATTTTTTTTAATTTTTATTGTTTTCAAGGTGTTTCTCATTAATCTCTTGGTTAGGTAAACCGGCTTCAAAGCGTGAAATATTTAATTTGTTTTATTTTTTAGTTGTTTTTTTCCTTGACTAATTTATTGTGTTGATATGTACTCGTGTTCCTGGTTGGCTAGTTATGCAGCTGATGCCTCAACAGCCTTTTCGACACGTGAAAATGGCAGATTAATATTACCTTTTTAAAACACATTCTTCGATGATTCAGCAATGTTGATTTTTGCCATTATGGGAGAGATTGATTTTAACTTAACTTGATTTAAATATATTATTTTATCTCTTTATTGTTCATTTAGATATATTTTCTTGTGTGTTGATTTGTGCTCTTGGTTTGCATTCGTTTTTATTTAATTATTTTAATTTACTTATTTTTTTTTTATTTTGGTAAATTTGTATTGTTTTCAATGTGTTTCTCATTAATCTCTTGGTTAGGTAATTTAATTTGTTTTATTTTATAGTTGTTTTTTCCCTGACTTATTTATTGTGTTGATATGTACTCGTGTTCCTGGTTCGCTAGTTGCTTATATATTGGTGCTCCTGGTTTGCTTTTGTTTTGTTGTTGTTAGCCAATCTGCATTTCCCTGTCTTAGGCGTCAAACAACACCTCAATCAACCCCAATCAAAACCTTTTTGGCACTAAGCTGCAATATGGCCAGCCGTAAAGTGTAAAATTTATTCTAACGTGCTTAATTCGAATAAAAAAAAAATAAATTTGCAATTATTTTTGATTACATTAGAAATTGTTTGAATATTTTACTTTATTCATAAAATAATACTACTATTACTACTACTATTTTATACCTTACATTTTACACGTGGCAAAATCCACTGGTTTGTGTCTAAGATAACTCAACCGGACTTTGTGGAATCTATTTCAAACTGCCAAAAGAGGGAGACTGCTGGCATTTACGCTCGTGCAATAAACACTCCGAAATATGGGTTTTACTATTTACAATTAATTTGCTGTTTTTAAGCATTTAAAAATTAATATCAAACACCCTATAAGCTTGATAATAAATAAATATACTTATTAAAATCTATTACCTTGATTAAAAATTATGGATTATAAATTTCTTTGAATTGACATCAGGGGCAAAACTATAATCGAGATCCAAATTCAACGTGCACCGAACGCTATATTTGTCAGAAAAAATAATGTCGCAAATATCTGTTTTTTCCGTGAGTTCGAGACAGGGGCATGTCAACGAAATAATCAACAAAAAGGACATAAAAAAGGCAGAGGACTAAGCGAGCGGCAGAAATGACATTGACGGCTATGTGAACGGAATAAAATTTCATCAGAAACGCCACTCAAATGGTTGGAATTGCTACTTTCATCTGGGGTCCTCTTCGGTTTCTGCGTGCAGGGGAACTTTCACTCCGGCGCCGGGGTGGTGTCCTGCCGAATCGGTTGTTGAGGGTGGAAGGTGAGAGTGGCTGGGGATGTGGACGTGAGGGATGAGGGTAAGAGCACACATCATATATGAGGATTTGCGGACCCTTCAGGCCTTCTCCAGCTGCCATGGCCACGTCAAGGAGCTGTCAGTGGCAAAAACAAAGCCCTCAGATGGCAGCCATGATACATGCGCAGAAAAAAGTGCACGATTTTGTCTGAATTATAGAATTATGTTGAAGGTTGTGCTTTAATAAGTAAAGATTTAAATGGCGTTGTGAAAATGTTAATTTTATCTTAAATCAATTTTAAACTGTAAAAACTTAACTGGAAATGCTAAATACAAATTTCATTTTTTATTAAAAATAATAAATGCAATGGATCAACTTGTAAGAATATCAAATAGTTAAAGATATTAAAACATAAATTAAGGTTGTTTAAATTATATTTTAAGTCCATGTTGTACCTGTTACTATTTTACTATAACTATGTTCCAAAATATTTGGTTATTTATGGTTTTCATTTTTAAGTGTACGAAATGGGGATACAAAATCTACAAAATGTACCCTCTTCTCTTTTTTACTCTCTGGCCCTTTTTAAAAGAGGTGTTAAAGGCCGTTCTGCTGCCTCAAACTGTAAATTTGTAAAAAGAAAAAGCAGAAAAGAAAAAAATATATACTAAAGAAAAACTGTCCACAGATTCGAGTGCTTCACTCTCTCTGAACGCGAATAAAATTGGAAACCAAACGCAAAGAAACGAAATGAAATGAAACGAAAAGAAACGCCTGCTGCATTGTGCAGTTTGATTAATGATCGAGTGTCAATTACCGCAGATACTTTTGCCGCTCGGCATCCAAAAACAACTAATATAGCAAAAATAAATGGGATGAGCATTAGGATGCAGGAGAATTTTATATATATACATATGTACCTAAAGATATGTATATGTATATATACACAAGTAGTATTTGTAGCATAAGGGAAGTAGTCTTAAATATGTAACTAACAATTTCAGAAATAAAGATATATTGTGACAAGGTATTTTAATTTAAAATATATATATTTTTTTGTATTTTATACATAACAATACACGTTAGCCAAAATATGCCAACTCAAGTCACATGCAAGTGAAAAACACAACCAATTTTGCTCGCTTATCAATGAATTTCAATGCAATTTTCCGTTTACCGGAATCCTTCGTGTTTTCCCAATATTTTGAGATAGTTTTCGAGCAGCTCGTTTTCTTTAACATTTGACTTTTCGCAGCGGTCTACCGGTCAAAGCGGAATCCTTTCCCTCTGGTAATCCAGTCTCATCCTCTGTCATCCCGGATTATCCCAACAGAAGTCAAGGGAGCCAGACCGGCCCACCGTCTCAACCCTTTGACTAGGGCCTTTAATATATAGTAAACCCGTAGTCCCCATGCGGTCCTGGCAGGCAGAAAAGGACGAAACAAAGCGAAACAATTAGCTGCGTCTACGGTTGCTAATTTCGCTGGATCGGCAAACCTTTTTTGCATACGGACACAGCGGCACGCCCACCGAAAACGCCCACGCGCCGTCGGGCGGCACAAGTGAAGGGATTAGAACGGTAAAAGGACCCGCTGCCTTCGTGCTGGGATATACGGAATATGCGGGATATTCGAGGCCTCCAGTTTGACTTCTTCCTACACGCCGTTTGATGAATGCCGCAGGACATTTTCGGAGAGCCCTTGCCGGCTACCGTTCTGGCTCGAACTGGGACTGTTCCCAGAAATGTCAGCTAATTGTTTTCACCTTGCCAATTAGTAGGCCATTTAATGGCAAAACAGCCCGAAGCCAAAACAAACAACGCGGCAACGAAAAAAGCTGAAGGGGCATCAATTCTCATTAAGTTTGAATTGGAAACAAATTCCAGGGGACAAAGAAGAGCGGGCCGCAGAAATAAATCAAAGTGCAGCCAAGGCCGGAGCCACAATTATGTGCAACAATGCACCTCAAGTGTGGCCCTCGGCAGGAATCAATCAAGTCTCATCACTCAAGTCGCAACTCCAGTCCTCCCCGCCCCTTCTCCTGTGTGTTCCCTCTCCTTTTCGATTTAATTAATGTGTGGCCATTTATTAAATTGGCAGCTTAGCCTTCTTCCACACACAGTGGTGGTCAAAGTAATGTGGCATAGAGCCACGTGAAAAATGTATCTGGATTATTTATCTATATCTTCAAATTTATATTATCTTAGTTTATTTAATATTTCTAAATATTTAATTAAAATATTATTAAAATGTAAAATAATTATAATAAATATTTATTTATGCACTTGGTAAAAAATCAATGCTATAATTTTGGAGAGAACTGTGTGTTCACTCCTACTCCTGGGAGCCTGCGGTTGGTCCTACTCCAGTCCCTTCCCACTCTCCTCTACTTGCGTGTTGGCTGCCTGCAACCGATCCAGCCTAATTTGTAACCATTAACCCATGTATTATGTTGGCCACGCCAGTGCCCAGGCGATGGATTGGCTCTTTGAAGCCGGCTTTGGTATATAAATGGCCAGATGGATGGCTGCGCTGAGTTTTGTCTATTAAAAATCATTTAGAACAAATGGTTGCCGGATTTGTGGTCTCCTCTAGTGGTTGCCAGAAGGTGTGAGGTCGTTTTGTGGGATTTAATGGATTAACGAAATTTCCTAGAATATCAATAACGTAAGAGCGGGGAAAATGTAATGCCAACCTATTGATATAGTAGACTTAGAAGTTGTTCCTCTTTTCTGTAGCAAATTATTTCCTAGATCCTCCTATATAGATTCCAATAAATCTTTTTAAACAAAGTCGCTTCAATTCATTCAAGCAAGGCAACCCGCTCTTTGCTGGACTGTATGTGGTGGGTCCTTTTGGAGGGGCATCTGACAAGTGAAGCTACCGTTGGTCATAATTACGAGGGAACCGCGGCTCCCCGCGCTGTCCGAAAGTCTCCGAGGACCTGTCAAAGTGTTAAATTATTCCCCTAACACGTGCTCATGCTCTCGTAATCACTTTGAGCTGCTAATTTCAACTGCTGCGACTTTGTCAGCGTCTTCGTGTGCATATCTCCCTTTCTTTTGGCCAGTTCTGGGGTCGTTCCGGTCTATAAGTAGGTCTTAATCCCTTTATCGCTGGGGACGAGTGCGCGCAATTTCCAGTTCTGGATTCCGAGTCTGGACCCCAGGCTCGCGTCGCAAGGAGCGGTGCCGATCGTTTCGCAATGATAAATTAAGCGCTAAGAGTGTTTCCATGTACCCGCCGGACAATCCAGTGTCGCGGATCGGGGGTAGATTGATTATGGCCCGGAGTCGCTGGGCACTCTCTGCCGGCAACCCGGGTCATTGTCAACGCAGGCCACGCCTGACCAAGCAGCTAAAATTCGCAACAGGACCTCCTCCGCCCGACGCGATTCGAGGGAAGTGAGCTAAGACCAGTTTATCGCAAACACTCCGGCTGCGGAGGATCCCAGCTCGGGAGATGATTTCTTGTTGAACATATTTCCAGAAGCCAACAGGTGCCAATGGGCTGCGATCAATCATTGGCGAATCGATTTTTAATTAAGAACTCTTGTTAGCATTTGGCGACCACAGCTCCCCTCCTGCACCGTTCAACCTGATTGCCAACAAAGGCCCGTTGAATTCTTTAGTGCGAAAGCCCCCAACAAAAGGAGCTGGGGCGGGACACTCGACGCCAATCGATTCTCGATTCGACTTCGGCTACCCAGCAGCGTTTGGGCCATGATGTTTAAATTTGTCCTAATTAGTTGACAATGAGCGATGATGAATCAGCGGATTATTATATAGGCGAGCTCACAAGTGTGCATGTCTTCTACTGGAATGAGTAGGCGGGTTAAGAGAGCAATCGATCAAAGGAAGTTCTTACTCATTCAGGAATAAGAATTACTTGATTTACATACTAAGTTTTCTCCCTTTTTAACTTAATGGATGAATCCCAAATAAAAATATGTATTGCTTCAATTAAATCCTTTGTTTATTTTGGTTTCCATAAACAATATATTCTCTTTATATCTGATATACTTTTCATGTTTCCGTTTTATTTGTATCCATAAAATATACGTACGAACTTACATACATCTAGAGACGCACAACAAATGCCAACTACACTCGGTAATTATATTTAAGGTAATCATAATATACAAATATGTCATTCTATATGTATTATATATAGAGCTAAGTGTAAGCCACTTACCAGCTATGACGAATCTTTCTAGGCTTTATACAAACTCTTATACCTGAATCTTAGGGTTCTTAAGTACAACTCATATACAACGTTTGTGGAATACAACACTATATCTATATCTAAAAAGTATACGATGAGGGTTCGTTTACCTAGTGGTCGATCCTTAACTAGACTAACTAACTACGTTCACTGTATACTCCGATTTGTCCTTAACCTTGTCTCGCGTACAAGGCCGTAGATCCGAAATGAGAAATAAAATTATACAAAGATTGTTAGGGATAGCTAATGTACAGTGCTGAAGACATCTTGCAGATTTCCCCGCTGGTTCTACAGGGCCGTCAGATCATAATCCTGTTTGATGTGAAGCTGCAGATTGGTCATGAGATCGGATTGCTGCTGTTGTTGTTGTTGTTGTTGTTGGTGGTGGCCATGCAGGTTGGTGTGGCCCATTTGATTGTTATTGTTGTTATTGAGGTTGCTGTTGTTGTTGTTATTATTGTTGTTGTTATTGCCGCTGCCATTGTTGTTGCTATTGCCGAGGTGCTGCTGCTGAGATCCCGCATAGTTCGAATCCGATGCCGCTGGGATATATGGAGGATTTCCCAGCGAAGAACTAACGTCACCGATGCTCTCCAAACTGTCCGAACGGATGCACTATCGAGAGATAATTATATAAGAGTTTAATATATAATTAAGGTATATAATATATTATTCAAAAATTAATTAAGAACTGCTTTGAACACTTAAGAATGTCGATCGCTTAAGCTATCAAGGATACTTGGTAAGAAACTGGACCTTAAGTGCCTGTTGCTGTAGACTTTCAACGCAGAGCACTCACCTCATTCATCACCGGAGTCTGCTGTTGTTGCGTTTGCTGCTGCGTTTGTTGCGACTGCTGCTGCTGCGTTTGCTTTTTGGAGGCGGCCCGCTTGGTGGCCTTCTTGGCTACCGGTGTTGGATTGCCGTTGGCGTCCACAGTCTTCTTGCGCACGTTCTTGGTGTTGGGCAGCTTGTTGTCCTTCTTCCACTTCATCCGCCGGTTCTGGAACCAGATCTTGATCTGCCGCTCCGACAGCACCAGCGTATGGGCAATCTCGATGCGCCGCCGCCGCGTCAAGTAGCGGTTGTAGTGGAACTCCTTCTCCAGCTCCAGGATCTGGTGGCGCGTGTAGGCGGTGCGTTGGCGTTTCGGCTCCATTCCTGGCTGATACGACCCGTTTGCTGCACAGAAAAAAAACGATAGTATTTTATTTATTAGTAAATCAATAATATTTGCTTATAGAGTCACAAATATGTTATTGATATTAAGTCATGAGCAACCCAAGACTTATTTTAAACAACAGAAACATAAATCCCTGGATTACAAATCAAAATAATGTTTAAAGATTATTCTAAACTTTTATCGAGTTCTGAAAACTTCTTTCTGTGTAAAAGTCGCCGAGTGAGCCCAGGATTTGCATAATTAATGATCGGAGAGTAAAAACAATATGCAGGGATGGCGGCAGTGGGGCACCACAATTAATACACTTCAAATTGCGTTTCATAACAGGCCAAGTTCTCAATAAATCTCCCAGATAAGTTGACAACCCTTAAAAGTTTTTCTCGCTTTCACCTTGGAACTGGTCAGGCCGCGGGGTTGGGGGCTCGGGATATTCCCAAGAATGAGAGGGGGCGGAACAGAGTGTTAGCCAGCGGGCACATGAAAGAGCCCTGTCAGTTGGACGCAGGATAATTAATCAAAATCAAATAGCGCGCCGTGGCCAGGATGTCAGGGCTTGTCCTTGGGCCTCCCGAAAAATTACGCGGCCGCAGTTCGTGCGGCCCGCTGGAAAATAAAACACATCTGAGGGTTGCATCCTTCCGCTATCCCCTTCCACTTCCTTACTCCGTTTTCTTTAATTTTTATCGCCGCCAGATAAATGCCTCGCACCTGCCACCCGGAGGAGATGTCTGTCCAAAGTCGGAGATGGACATCAAAATTTATATACGCTCCATCAATTTCAATTTGCCGCCATCCCGGCTGATGTTTCTATCAGAGTTACAGTTGCCTCCGCACTTCCCGCCCGGGAGTTGTGCATTTATAAAAATTTCATTGCTCTGTGACAGACAGCTTTCGATTTGATAGAAATATTTCAATCCCAGCTCGGCCCGGCCCGAAACTTAGATTAATGATCCATGTCCAGCCAACCGTTGACAGGCCCCCAAAAGGGGGAAGTGGGGGATAAATGTATATAATTCGGTTGGGTGGTCCATCGGATAGAAATGGACTAACATGGGTCAGCTCATCGTTGAGGAACCGGAGGGATCACAGCAGATGCGCTTAAGAGCTGCTGACAAGTTTTTATTCTTCATCTGCTGGTGTTGGGGGCAGGTCCTGCCGAGTTCACAGCTCAGTGCCTTGGGAAGTTTAAAATACAAGGACATTCAGGGGTGAAAAAGCACACTCTGATGGTCATCTGACAAGGGAGGGAGAAGCTTTCATTGGCTGAAAAATAATAAGAGCACAAAAGTGAGGCTGATGGACAGAACCGCCTACTGCAGATAACGTAAAATAAAAAAGTTACTATTGATTTTGTAATATTTTTATTGAGCTATCATGCTTCATTCATGAAATTATGGAAAACTGCAGTTATAAATGAACAGTTTTTTTCAACACTTCATAATCATTCAACGAAATTTCGCTTAAATAATTACACGTAACACTAATCCATCAATTACTGATTTGTGTTGGGAGCTAAATCGAAAACATGAAACGAAAATTAAAACAAAACCGAACCGAAATGATTCGAGACAACTGCAATATCAATTACAAAAACCCCAAAGGAGCAGGAAGCAAGGCAGATAACGAAAATAACACCGATCCCAATGTCAGCTGCTGCGTCAGCAGCGAAGTTGGCGTTGGCGGCATGCTGCGTTAATTCGTTTTTAATAAGTGCGTATCATTTCATTTCAACATTTCAACGAAACTGCCAAGCCCCACAAAGCAGAAGAAGGAAGAACCCGGCAAAGGCAAAGGCAATGGCAACGGAAAAGGCGAAGGCGAAGGCGAAGTTCACTCCAAGCCAAAGGAAACTGCGGTGTCATGGCTTAAGAAGAAAAACGAAAAAGAGTGCCAATTGCATTTTGAAACCGGCGAGAATGGCAGCCAATTTATGAAAATGCCAAATCATACAAGGCCAAGGAAATCAAGATTGCACAAGCAGCCAAGCCGGCGGACTCTTCTCTCCCTCCCAGGGGATGTTAGGTGGAAATGTGCTAAAGATCTGTGAACGGAGAAGGCTGGAGACAAAGGGGAAACTGGCTGCATTGGCCTCGAAAACTGGCGCCCACGGGCGGACCTTGTGCGTAGGCAGCAGCTGCCCCGTTTCCTCGTCCCCGAGACATCCAGCTCTTTTTCCCCCTGAAGCCTGACTCATGGTGGAAACTGTTGTTGGCTGTCGGCATGTTTGTCCCATCCAAAAATTTCATATGATTTATCATGCATTTGTGACTCTACAAATTCATTCAGCCAGCGAGTCGAGCGAGAGAGCGAATAAAAACTATGTCAGGCATTATTTCATAATCTCCCTGTTGTTGTCTGGCGGCCTCATTTGCGGGCTTTGGGCTTAAGCTAACCCGATTTTGAGGTGCGGTGGCCACCAGACAACTTCCGGGCTTCGGTTCCCCAAACTCCGTTCATTTTGCATTCGAGACGAGAAGAAGTCCGAATCTAAATGATTAATTGCCAAGGGGATCAGCGAAGAGTGTGTAAATATCTGTGGTTAATCCGAAAAAGAAATTTGACTCGTGCCAACCCGAAAAGACAGCAACAGCAATTGTAATGAAATATAGAAAGAAATCAACGAAAAATATTTAACGGCTGTCATAATTCATTTATATAAACATTCATCAAAGGCATTTATGGTGGGCACAATGGAGCCAAATCGCAGAGACGAATAAAACCTGTTCACCTATTAGAGGAAATCGCATTTCGAATGCAGCTAACAAATGGCTAGAAATTAATTTTCGGTCTGCACTAATGAATGCCCGAGCGGAGATTGCGCATACGCCGCGTTATCCAGCTGGGTTCTAAGTTTAAGACTTTACGCGGAGCTCGCTCGGTGTGTGTTTTCAACTTTATTTTGTTGTATTAAAGTGTGTGAGCTCATGGCAAGAAAAAAGGCAAGTCAACATTTCAACAACAGCGGGAGCTGCATCAGCAGCTTGTCAAGTGACTTGCAATTTGTGGCAGGCAAATAATAAAAATAAACATGAGCTCATGCTACTTACACATGTACGGGCAGAACACCCAAACCCTCCTATATAAACCACGGAATGTATATATAAATATATGTATATTACGTGCTTACATATATGTACATATGTATGTACAATGTAGCCAAAGTAAAGTACCCGCAGCACTTGAACTGGTTGCCGCGCTGTGGGAGAATGAGAATTGTTCTCCAACTCGAATTTTGTTAATTTAAACGCAAATACTTTGGGCGCTTTTCAATGGCTTTCAGCCAAGTGCACAACTAAATGGAAAAATATGTTAATTTGAGTACGGCTTAAGGAGTTAAGTAAGAAAACAGTTTTCTATAGACACCTGTATGCAAACCTAATTATATTTACTCCTTGGGGTATTTCTTTGGAGAGGAGTTTACAATTTGTATACATTTTAATATAATAGTTTAGAGGTACTAAGCTAAGTAGTAAGTAAGTTTAAGTCAGCGTCAGACTTGTTTGTAAAATAGTTTAGTGAAAAATATAACTCAGCAATTTAAATATGCAATATCTAAAAATTATATTAAATGTAAAATACTTAAAAAAGTATTCTTTTCACTTTTTAAGTTCTTTTGTTTAACAATATCTTGACGTAATTGGTGAGCTTTTGTTTACTCATTTTTAGCAGTATTTCGCTTCACTTTCGATTCTCGCACTTGGCAGAAAAGAAGCCAATCGAATGACCATCAACAGTGTTATTCAACTAAGCCGCAAAGTCAGCACTTGTCCCAAGACGGAATCGTTTTGTTATGCCAACGAAATGGAAATAGAATGGAGCCGTAAAATTAAGCGAAACCGAACCCGAAGTGCAGAGTGCCAGAAGAAAGACGGAGCTGCTAAGAAGCTCACGACTTAAATACCAGCGAACAATGGAGAACGCGTAGAGCGACCTTGAAGATTCGTTGCTTTCGAGAAAAGAACGCGCTGAACAAACCCCACCAAATTGTGTATATATTTTATATATTTTTATATACCCAACTGGCTGGGCTGGACAATGGGCAGAGTGTGGCAGCGGCAATAAAAGCTCCGCTAATTAAAGCCAATTTCAATAATTTGCACAGCTCCAGAGAACTTTATTGGCGTAAATTGCCGAACCAAAACAGAGACGGCAATAAGAGTGAGAAAGAGAGGGAGGGAGGGATAGACCTCTAATTATGTTTGCGAAGAGTCCAGCTGGGACTCAGCTGTTCGTGCCCCATCTGTCATAAAGGCGAACTTCTTAATTTTTACTGCGTCATTTTCATCATTGTCATGCCTTCGGCCGCCGGTGATTACTCCCCTGATTCCGCACCGCTTACCACCCCCAGGCCCTCCGCTTTGCACTTTGGCAAAAGGCGCAATTCCAGCTGAGTTTTTACAGCATCTGAGCCGTCGGAGCCTCGTGTATCTGTATCTGTATCTGTATCTGAGGCTTGCACTTTTTTCGCCGCTGAGGCGAGGCTTTTCCGCAAGTCATCGGGTAACTGTGACTCTCGGGCCAAAACTCTGCCTCATGGTGGAAACTTAATCGTGGACTTGCCATTGAAATTCAGTTACAAGGCTGTTCACGTTTCACTGTTCACTGTTCATTGAAAGCGGCATCGGCTATACTATATAGCTGTGTGTATCTCCTTGTATAAACATGAAACTTGTAC
>JAEIII010045301.1:0-12788 GCA_018905755.1 Drosophila ohnishii | reverse complement strand
CCGATTCCCCTTCCTCATCCACCTGGTGGACTCGACGAAGGACTTTGACTATCTCTACCTGATCCTGCCGGTCGTCAACGGCGGCGAGCTTTTCGTCTACCTCCGCAAGTGAGTATCAGCGAGTATTCTGATTGAATCTTGATTGAGTCTCCTCAAGGGTGCGGAAGTTCAACGAGAAACAGGCCCGCTTCTATGGCGCCCAGGTGGTTCTGGCCTTAGAGTACATGCACCAGATGCACCTGATGTATCGTGACCTGAAACCCGAGAACATTCTGCTGGACATGCGCGGCTACATCAAGCTCACCGATTTTGGATTTGCGAAGGTGAAAATAGAAATCAAATTTAATTAGCTAATTTATTATCTGATTTATTATTAAAGCGCGTTGAGAGTCGAACCTCCACCCTGTGCGGAACCCCGGAATACTTGGCGCCGGAGATCGTGCAGCTCCGGCCGTACACCAAGTCGGTGGACTGGTGGGCCTTCGGCATCCTCATCTACGAGTTCGTGGCGGGGCGGTCGCCCTTCGCCGGCAACACCCACGATGTGCTTCTCATGTACTCTAGAATATGTTCCCTCGACTACGTGATGCCTGATTTTTTTAGTGGTCACCTGACTAATCTTGTGGATAGCTTCTTGCAGGTGGATACTTCGAAGCGGTGAGTATGGTTTATGGACTGTGTCAGTTGCTCATGTCGTACCTTCTTAGCTTAGGAAACTCTAACGAGGGCGCCATCGATGTGAAGAGTCATCCCTGGTTCCAGGGCATCGAATGGTACGCCATGCTCAATCAGCAGATTCCAGCGCCGTATTTGCCACCTGTCAGCTCAGAGGACGACTTTTCCAATTTCGAGTCCGGCAATGTTAAACAGCGGTTGAATTCTCCAATAAACAGGCATCCCGAGTTGTTTGAAAAGTTTTAAATGTAATCATCAACATCCGTGTCAAAATAAAATGTATTTATATTTGTTTTTATCATATTTAAAATTTTTTTTTTTTGTGGAATGGAAATTGTTTAATAAAATACAATAAATAAAATATATGGTACAAGTTTGTATACCTTTAAAGTTAACCCTTGTAAAGTATAAATGATGAATCAATCAATTGATCATATAAATGAAATGTTATAATAATTATAAATTATTTCGGGTTATTTTATGATGGCACACATGTTGGACGATGTTTTCGAAAGAAACAAAGCTCTCAAACTTAAAGCGAGAGCGATTAATATAGGGCTTGTGGGCAACCCCGGTACTTAGAAAAGGATCCAATTCTGCGACCTCAAGAAAAAAGAAAAGGAAAATGTGATAATTAACAGAGGGAGTAAACCTCGCAAATCCCTTTATACAACAACCTGCCTCACATACAGTTAAAAGAAAAATATAATAAATATTTAAAAGAAGGAATAAATACTTAAAAATAAAACCTGTTATATACATTTATAAATAAGGTAACCTCTGCAATTTAAATCATTTGCCAAGTGCCTGCGTTTCTAAATTTCTATTATTTAATTTAACCACAAATGAATAAATTCGAAATTTATCGTATAATTTTAATCATTAATCGTAACCAGTAAGCCCAAGAGCCATAGAGGGTCAAGATGGTTATACAACAGGAACAACCGACGATGCACTTCAGTCCGAAGGTGGACTATGTCCTTATTCTGGACAAGTTGCGCGAGGAGTTCAACAAGAAGTACTCGATCAACACGCCCTCGCCCTCCAACGGACTGGAAGACTACGATATTAAGGCCACTCTGGGAGCTGGCTCCTTCGGCAAGGTGCAGCTGGTGAGGGAGAAGGACTCTGGGGTATACTATGCCTCCAAGCAGCTAAGCAAGGATCAGATTGTAAAGACCAAGCAGGTGGGCCATGTGATGAGCGAGAAGAACGTGTTGCGCTCAATGATGTTTCCCAACACAGTGAACCTAGTTGCATCCCACAAGGACTACGACAGTTTGTACCTTGTTCTTCCGCTGATTGGGGGTGGCGAACTATTCACCTACCATCGAAAGTGAGTATAATTAAATATATGAATATTTAAATAGGTTCCTTTTTTTATTTAATTATTTAGAGTGCGAAAGTTTACTGAAAAACAGGCTCGATTCTACGCCGCCCAGGTCTTTCTGGCTCTGGAATACCTGCATCATTGCAGCTTGCTCTACCGAGACCTCAAGCCAGAGAACATAATGCTGGATAAGAACGGTTACCTTAAAGTAACCGACTTTGGATTTGCAAAGGTACTTCCTTGATAATATATTTATCTAACTATTATTTATGAATCCCAACGAACATCATAGAAGGTGGAAACCCGTACGATGACTTTGTGCGGAACTCCAGAGTATTTGCCGCCGGAGATCATTCAGTCGAAGCCCTATGGAACCAGCGTGGACTGGTGGGCCTTCGGGGTGCTGGTCTACGAGTTCGTGGCCGGACACTCGCCCTTTTCCGCCCACAATCGGGATGTGATGAGCATGTACAACAAGATCTGCGAGGCCGACTACAAAATGCCCAGCTACTTTAGTGGGGCTTTGCGTCATCTAATAGATCATCTACTCCAAGTAGATCTCTCTAAGCGGTGAGAACAAGCATATTTATTTTCTAGTAGTCTAGACATTTTTTCCTTTCAGCTACGGGAATCTCATCAATGGCAATCGGGACATCAAGGAGCACGAATGGTTCAAGGAGGTGGAGTGGATACCGATCCTCAACCAGACGGTAAATGCGCCTTATGTGCCCAACATAAGCAATCCAGAGGACATATCCAACTTTGACAAGATCTCCGAGAAGCCGCGTCCAAAGGCCAAGACCATGCGTCATGAGGAGGCCTTTGCGGATTTCTAGCTGTGACCTTTGACCTGTGACCCGTGTTTTAGCAACTTTGTTTTAGTGATCGACCCAGTGACTGTGTTGTCTTTGTTTTTGCATTATAAAGCGAAACATTTGATTCGGCTCGACTAGATCCACATTGTTCTCCATTGTGCGACAGCTGCTGCTCACATGTGTGGTGTCAACGGCTCGGGAGTTTTCCTGAAGGGGAGACTTTTCGGGGAAAACAGCTGGCGCCGCTGACTTTGTGATTTCCCACACTTGTTGCTCTATTTTCCCCACAAAATTTTCAATTCGACAAAACTTGACTTGTAATTAGACTCGAGGCAGTGCCATAAATCTTGTACGTTTGTCGCTGATGCAACTGGATGGATTTATGGCCACTTTGTTTATTTATCTGTCGAAAGAGTGGGTGTAGCTTTCATTTTCTTCGCTTTCCGTTCTCTTCTATCCATTCTCCGAAAGAGTTCGCTTCGCTTAGCTTCGCCTTCATCTCGAAACTTTTGCACGAAATTATGTTAAACAATATTTAAGCGAGACGGCATGGGGGCCCATAAATCTTTTATACCTTTTTCTGCTCTTCTGCATATCGGGCCACATTGATTTATATGCAAAGACTTAATAAAAATAGAGCAACGGCCAGACGACAGAAAAAAACTAGACGCCAGTCCTGTCCTGCTGGTCCAAGGTCCAAGTCTGAGAATACCTTGCCCGGGCTCTCCGGTCTCTGGTCCTTTGTCCAGTGGCTAACAAAACAAACGGGCAGGAACCCATCGAGGCCAGTGGAGGAGGAGGAGGTGATGCGGGGCAAAAAGTTATGATTATCATAATTTTTGTTACGTGAGTTTTCATGTGGAAAAGATGAAACATCATCGTCTCCGTCGCAGTCTGCCCTCCAAGCAGCCTTCCTTGGCCTCGCCTTCCTTTTCGGGGTGGAAGTCGTCATCGCTGTAATCATGGCACGCATTTACTCCTGTTTTTACCTCTGCTTTTTGGCGCCCGCCAGGCCGGCGCCACTTTCAGCTCCAGACCTCGAGAGTCTAAGGACACCCCCCTCTGCCCCTGCTGGGTGTGCGAACTCCAGACACATTTTCTCCGTGTTGTGTGTTTTGCTTTTCGCAATGCGTTTTCGGTGGTTTTCGCTCCGCAGGAAACAAGGGGCTCGCACTTCCTGGCCAGACTGCGAGATAGAGACATTCTCGGAGGCAAGACATCGTGCATTCTAATGAGAGTTTTAATTGCAGCCCATTGACCACTTGAAGAGTCCTGTCAGCCTTCGTTCCGGCGCAGCTCGCAGGGACACGTGGCGGATGCGCCTCACGCTTGAGTGGCCTGAGAATCGATGAATCCGAATTCTGAATCACAGAACCCAAAACCTGAATACAACCCCCTTTCCGGGGACTTAACCCAATGACAAATTTGCAGCGCGGCGGAGGAAATTAGCGATGCCCTCCGTCAGATACATTTCACATTACGGACGGACAATTGAATCCCCGGCTCCGGGGGTTGGCCTGTCCCGTGCTCATCTGTAAGCGAATTAATTGCTGTTTTGATTGCGCTGGGAAAACGTTTTCGTCGTCGTTTGGTTTTGTGAAAATGAATTGTGCACGTTTATTGCATGGATCGGTGAAAATTCGTTACGTTAACTTATAGACTAAGCCGGCGAGCGCTCTGAGCAGCCTACGACTGCTCCAACTCCACTTCCACGGAGACAGATGACGACGGCAGGTCCTCCTTGAACTCGGGCGTGTAGATCTTGCCGGAGGCCAGGACAAACTGCTCCTCGCAGTCCACGATGAAGTAGGCGAATGGCCGGTTCACCTCGAAGCGTTCCACGCCGGGCTGCTCTGGCTCGGGCTCTGGAACGGGCAGTACCGTGGATTCCGCATCCTCAGCCGCCGACGGAGACCGGGCTTGCGTGGTGGCCGCGGACAGGGAATTGGCACTGCTGCCTCCCTCGTCCACGCGCACATTCACAAACTGCACAATCTCATCAACATGGACATCTGGATCCTCGGACAGCAGACCCAGCTGGGCCTCGGTCCGCGAGAAGACCTTGTTTAGACCCATCTGCTTGAGCATCGCCTCGGAGCGCGAGGTCTCCTCCACCTGGAACTTGGGCAGCGACACGTGCAGCTCCTTCTGCTGGAACAGCTTGTGGGCCAGCAGGAAGTCACTGGTCTGCAGTTGGCCAATCACCTCGCTCAGACCCTCGGTCTCATCGGGTAGCACAATGCACAGGGAGTAGCGGGAAGTCTCATAGGGAAGACTCAGCACGCGTGCTTTGAGCTGCGGCAACTCAGCCACCTGGAATTTGCCGCGGGCGTGCATCATGGGTGCCTTCATGGCATCCTCGTTGGTCATGAAAAAGAACTCGTCGCTGCCGTCTCTCAACTGGTAGAAGGGATTTGCCCAGCTGCCGCGGTAGTAAAGGCCGTTGAAGAGCAGCATCTTGGACTTGGATCCCACGGAGCGTCCGGTAATGGAGTTGGCACTCAAGGCAGAGGTGATGTCATCCTTGCGGAACAAGCTACGGGCGCCATAGACCTGAGGGGATTGGAAATAATTATTAGAAAATAATAGCAAAAGTTTATAGAATATAGTATTATATCTCAATAATTGTATTGTAATTTTTATTTATTTCAAGTTCAATTATAAACTCACCCGACTAACAGCCGACAGATGGGACTCCAAAGCCAGCATAATCTCATCGGCGCCATCCTTGGCCACCGCCTTGACCGCACTCTCCAGCTTCTGGAGGGGCAGACGCACCTTTTCGGGTTCACTGGCGGTCACTGCTGGCGCCGCCATGATCTTGGCCAGCTTCTCCTCCTCCTGCACCGTCTCGTTCTCCTCCAGGTTCTTGATCTGGCTCTCCTCCTGGTCGCTGCGCTTGTTCTGCTGCTTCTCCGCTGGATTTTCCTCGGCAGCCATGTCTGGTTTTTCCTGTTTTTCCACCAAACTATTGATTATGTTCGTCGTGGCCTCGGGCTGGGATTCCAATTCTAGATTTGACTCGGTGGTTTCCGATTGCTGCTGCTGTTCTCTTTGGAGCTGCTCGGCCTCAGCCTGGGCAACTGGTTTTTCCACATACTGCTTGTCGTCGATGTCGCGGTCGAACTTGGAGGCCTCTTTGTCCAGAATTTCCTGGCCATAGCCATCGGCCAGCGGCACAGCCGGCGTGTCCTCTTCGTCCAGGTTGATCCTCTTGAGGGTCTCGAAGCCAATCACATCCTTGCTGTTGCTGGGCTCAGTGCTGCCCTCGGTGGATTCAGCACTGCCCTCCGGGAGCTGCAGGGAGGTGTTGGGTTCATTCCAGTCGTACTCCTGCCGGTTGATGTCCTTTACGTCCACGTAGTAGTGCTGCTGCAGCAGATTCTTAAACTCCTCGCGGGCACTGTGGTTTCGGTAGATATACAGCCAAGTCTGGAACGAGGGCAGGGCCACGGCGGCATCCCTGTTTTGGTAGCTGCCCAGGATCCGCTTGTAGGTATCCCTCAGCTGGTCACGATCCTGGGGGTAACCGAAGACCTGCTGGAACTCGGCGTAGGTGTCGCCCTCGGAGGCCTCGGCCAGGACAGCCAAGATTGAGGCAACTCCCAGCGGTGAGTGCACTTGGTTGGCGTCAATGTCCTTGTTGAACTTCAGCAGCTGCAGGGCAATCAGCTGCGAGACTCTCCCAGCAAAGGAGGCGGCAGAGGAGGAGTCCTCCTTCACCTGGCTAGTGGTGGGCAGTCCCTGGCCCAGGCTGACCAGCAAAGTGACGAAAAGCGCACAGATAACCGATTTCATGGTGACGAGCGCGCGAATGGAGCGCGAATGAAGCCCAAGAAAGTTGGCCAAAGACTTTTTATGAAAGCGCCGGGCCAAGAACCGGCGAGAACGAGGCTCCAAACTGGTTGGGAGTACAACCTGGCCAGCTGGCGGGGCTGGAGGGGCGGCTTTATCTGATCAAGAGACTCGAGCAATCGATCGATCGGGGATCGGTGATCGGCGGACAAAGAAAGTCAACGAAAGTGGAAGTGGCGTGGGCCGCTCTCGAGGGCTCCGCAAATGGGTCAAGCAAACAATCAATATGTAAATGTAAATGTGTAAAATGCTACACAGGCAGCCGGCGAGCAAACAAAAGTTCAAAGTCATTGAAATGTTAGAGAGCCGGACAACAGGTTTCCACTACGTGATTGACATTTGATTTTTTTTTTCTGTCTGGTTAATTGCATTTTCTTGTATTTACCTTAACTGATATTATTACCATAGTGTGGCAATCGTTTCCCCGAACCAAGATTTAAGCTGGAAACGGGAAACCCCTCCTCTTCCCAGATTTGGCAATCTTCACAGCGTTTGGAGCTACTACCTGACCAGGCTTAACCCAGTTTTCAAGCGAATCAGAACTAGAGTCTCCATCAAAGCCTGGCCAAAACACTTCCAACACACTTCGAGGCCACTGAACTTGGTCATCGTAGTTGCTGCCCGCTGCCGTTGATTACCAAATTTGTGCGGCGGGCGAAAGCGGCCAGAATTGAGAATATAAAGAGAGAGAAGCAAGTACCGAACAGAAGCAGAACACTGAAAAAATAATTGGGAGAACGAGCTTTAAAAATATAAAAAAAGCTACAACCATAAAATAGCTTAAAAATTGTTCTTTAAATAAATAATAAAGGTAATAGCAATATAATCGAAAGGAATATAAATAAAACAGCCATATATTTAATTTGTTTATTAGTTTATTATTTAAATAATTTAATTCTTTAGCTTTACGCTTACTGAAAATATCAAAAATGTTTACTCATGCTATATTCCTTTGCTTTTCATTCGATTATTCATTGTTTAAAAATAAGTTAATTCACACAGTCATTCAACTGCAACCTTTAAAAATAGTGTACTATAATATGAAGTATATAAAGAATATATAATAGTTTACTAATGTATACTCTAGTATTCATCTGATAAATATTTATTTGTCATTAAGCGCGTGGCTGCATATCGGATTATGATAAAAGAACAAGCTAAATATACAAAAATGTCTAGTCGCGTATATAATTAACTCCAAGTCACAACTCGTTTTTCAAAGAAACTATTTGTCTAGAATTATTAATTGGGTTCCTGCTTCCTCGCGGTGTATCTGGAAGTACCAGGTGTGACGCTTATTCTTGCTAATAAAAAGCGCTAAATTTAAACACACAGAACTGAGAAACGCTGATTCTTTTCGGAGGCTTGTAAACGAGTTTTTCCGTTTTCAGAACGGGTAAGTTGCACAATTGCATAAGTGCCTGAGGTGGGCTCCAGGGGGGGTGGGGTTATGGCCATATCTATAGTTAAGACGCCAGTGCAGCGAACTTTCCAGAGAGCCACAAAGAACCAAAGGAGAGAAAAATAATACTGAGCCGCTGAGCTTATGTAATTTATTCGACAAGTTCCGCATTTTGTTCTCGATACTCTCCAAGGAAGAAAGGTTACTGAACTGCCTGATTAATCGACGGAGGTGGTGGTAAAAGCCAGTTTAATTAGCATCGAACGGTTTTTGGCCGAGATTTATATAGCTTATATATGTGTCACTTTAAGAGCTTTGATTAAGTTTATTTTTAAGCACAGTCAATCATTGATTTTTAAGATGTTTTCTTTGTTTGAGAACGGGGTAAGGTTTTGGTTATATGTAAGTTGGATAATTTAAATTCTCTTTGAGTTTTTATTTATAAATAGATTTTTTAGAGAGATAAAAAGAGCATGAACATTTCAATAAAATGTTTCTAAAAAAGTTTATTTAAATTCTTTAATAATTATAGTTATTTCAGAGTATTTAAAAGGCCACCCTTAACATCGAGAACCTTTTTTCATTCAGTGGTTTGTCACCTTGGGCCTGGCTGTTTTATTTTGAAACAAATACAACTTGTATTTTGTATTTTTGTTCAGCTTTTTGTCCATAAATTTCAATGCCCAAAACCATAAATTAGTGCCTGGCCAAGTGGTGAGTGGCTGCGAGTGGTTCTACTTCGACTTGGACTTGGATTTGTACCCCAAAAAAGGGTCGAGTTCGGGTTAGGTGAATTAGAAGTTATTATGGCAAAACGGGAAACTAGCAAATGTCGCATAAATTAGAGAAGGAATCTCCGGCAGGACACCTTCTCCGGATTTCTGGCAGCAGGGGATAGTTGTTGTAAGACGAGGCTCAAACAACACCGCGGGGAGACATTAAGAACCAAATAAGAAGAATCCTGCCAGTGGACAGTAGTAGTTTTTGGCCTGGGAAATTACTCTTTATAGACGGCGTGACTAATTGTTTGATTTATGCAAATGTGTCCTGAAAAACTTGTTTTTCTTATGCTTTCAACTTTTTTGGCAATTAGTGGGGGAGCGGAAAATCTTTAAGAAAGTGCCAGCTTTAAGATTTGCGGAATCCTTTCTGGAATCTTTCTATTTGTCAGGAGGTGAGCTGTCGTCTGTCAGCTGTCATGGGGCACGCAATACATCATAAGTCAAAAGGTGAGCCCTCGGCTCAATCGCCTTTTGGCCCGGGGCCACGGCAACTTGCAAAATAATTAAACTTCTGTTTATTGTCTCTCTCTCTCTCTGGCTCAAAGAACTTCTTAATTATGTTTGATATACTAACACAGGACTCCTGCTCAGCATCCCAGCGCCCCTTGTGCTCACACATGTCACGTTGACATTTGGCACTCGACAGGACTCGAGGTGATAGATCTTCCCCAGCGCCTTTAGCGGCCATGTGTGTGACATAATTACAGAACAAAAGGCTCAGGGGAGCGGAGCTAGAAAAGGTGGGCAGGGACACTGAGAGAAAAGTATAGTTTAGGTTTCCAAAGAACGGATTTGGATTAATTCAATATTAACAATAAAATTTTAATAATCTTCAAAAAGCAAGAAAACTACATTTAATTTGTATTAATGATTAATATTCTGCAATAATTAATTTCAATCTACACTATTTCCTACTCCAAAAGCTCTAAATACCTCTCCAAATTCCTTTCCTTCATTTACTCCACTTAATTCGGCAACTTCGCTGGCAAAGTCAACTTTCAGATCGCCCAATTTAGTCACGTTTTAAACTCGAGACTTGAAAATCGTCGGCAGGGGTACTTTGAGAGTGTGTGGCGGCAGGCAGTCAGTCACCTCTAACAAGTTGTTTGCTCGAAAGGAGCCGGATCCTGGCGGGTGTCCTGGCGGCAATCCCACTCGTAATTGATTTATGACATCAAAGACATATTTTTCGCAATGTTGCGTGGCCTACGTGCGTGACAGCTGGAAAACTGGAGGCAGCAGGTCCTGGTTTCGCTGCTGGCTTTTGGTCCTGGTCCTGGTTCTGATTTTGGTCCTGCTCCTGGTCCCGCCATCTTGTTGATAATTTTGACTTATGGCTGGTGCGGCGGCCGTTGGTCCAGGATTTGTCGCATAACTCTGTCTGTCAAAAGTCAGGCGAAACAGAAGCCCAAGATCTGGCCTCCGTTATCTGGCATCTGTATCTCAATCTGTAGTTAGGGATGGCAGAAATAGCGGTGTTGTAGATATAAGCTTAAGATTTGTTTGGTTTTTTTTATTATATAGTTAATTATTTAAGTGATTAATAAGACATTAATTTAATATCTGAAATTAAATGTAGATCCAATCAATATAATAATTAGGTATTTAAAAGTGTTATCTTATTTCCTTAAATACCTACATATATCTCAGAATTACAATTTTTAATACTTTAAAATACAAGTTTGGTTTTTAAAATATTTATTTCTTATCTGTATCTCCTACAACTCCTTCTGAATCTCAACATTTCTACTGCCCATTGGTACCCAAAGTTTTTCTATTAGGCGCAATTATTTCAAGGTATTATTGCTTTTAATTAATTCAATTAAACGCTTCATAAATTTTTACTTTTTGATTTCGTTTGCCTGCGGCCGCCTTCGCCGCCCCGGTTTTCCTTTAATGGAAAAACTTTGCCCACAAAGATTTCCAGCAGCCGAAAAAGGGTTTAATTAACGGCAATCGCTGCGGTGGTGGGATGTTTTCTTCCCGGGTTCCTGGAATTCGCTACTTTGCCAAAGATTTAAACTGTTTATTAAGGGATTCCCGTGGCTTGTAGTAAAATTTGATTTCGCAACTGGAGAAGCGCCGCTTATTGAATGCCGAGCGGTCGCGTTTATTTGCATTTTTGTGTGCATGGCTGCAGATTCCAAAAGGGGCTATTAGCCGATAGCCCAGATACAATTACATTCCCCAAACAAAAAAGCCCAGAGCTATTCTCTCCAAACTTCGAACTTCAATTAAAAGGTCATCAGCAGTCGACACAGCTGCTGTTCCAAGGGAAGAAGGAGGGTTTACCTAAACCTAAAACGTTATTGATATGTAAGGAGCATGCTCACACCTTCCTTTCTTACAGAAAAAGAAAGCATTCGGCACTCAGCCTCAGCTCTCACCACTCACATGTGATGACTTCCATCATTATCAACACAGACAGCAGGACTTCGGGGAAACTTTTCCTGTCTTCCTGTCGTGTCCTGCTCCTGCGCCCCTGGGGACCAAATAATCGAACTAGCGTAGAACAACAATTTGTTTTAAATGCCAAAAGTGAGGGCCGAACAATCGAACCCCGAACACCGAACCCTGAACCCCTTAATAATTTATGAAGACCGCTCCACATGTGGGGTGTTGCTGGCAAAGTTTTCTATCACTGGCTCGTCCGCTCTAATAGAGATTAAATGCATGTCGAAAAGGCAATTAGTTGGAGCTCCGGCTGGACCCAGAACTGTGCAGAGTAAAAAAATACGAGTACGAATTTAATTAGGATATACAAAAATATTATTGAAATTGAAGTCGGATTTTTGTTCTTCCTTTCTGGTATTTCTTAAATATTTATTTACCAATTGCAGAGGCTCTGAATATATTTCTGTAAATTTTATAATGTGTTAACTTCATTACCCAAAATTTTTCCCAGTGCCTGCGAAACACTCACCCCTTGGAATGACTTCAACTTGAAGTTCAACTCTCGACCTTTGGTCGCTCATTGAATCAAAGTGTTGCTCAATTTTTCTTTCTTTCGGCCAAGGTGTTGTGCTGTGGATTTCTGGGACGGAGGTGGACCTGGACCTGGATAGGGGTTGCAAGCTGCCGGAAGCAATTTAACCGAACCCTTCTCAAAGGGTATCCTGCGAGACTCGGAAGCTGCGTCACTGCTAATTAAACTCGCGCTGTCGCCGCTAATGAGCAATGAAAACAACGTGTTGTCCGAAAACTCTTGAGGGAAACGCCCAGAAAAAAAACCTAAAACTCAAAACTCCATCTGCAGGGGCGGGAATGGGCTGATAAGGGGCAACGGGTATATCGTCAGGTTGAATCAGCCATCAAAATAATGAAGGCACGGATTTCTCATTACTTTTAAATATTTTTCCAGCAATTTTTCGGGCACTTTTTCAGGACGGACTTAAGCCATTTAAAAGGATTAGTTCGCTCATGATTTTTTCAAGGATTCAGCCGACTTAGGGGTGGCTCTCATCGTATTTTCCACCTTTTTTCCGGCTAGTTCTAAGTCAAGGTTTTCTTTTCTGCTAAATAAAAGTACGTGAAAAGCTGATTTTTAATTCAATTTTTTAAGGCTGCTGGGGGAGATAAGCAGAAGTGAAGGGGTAGGTCCACTAATTGACAGTGACAGGCGTTAAAAAAAAATCAGGAAAAAGATTTCTCCACCGCCTTTGTCTTTATTGCCAATCCTTTGTTTGCCCAATAAATTCGCACACATTACGATTGTCATTTTTATGGGCCAAGAAAGTCAAATGTTGTACAAGGAAACCAAAATGAATTCGACTGTAAAACACTCTGCAGTAGAGATTGCTACAAATTTCCTTTTTGGACTCCTTGAACTCCACCTGAAGACGCGACGGGGGAAAACTACCCAAGATATTCTAGAGAGTATGGTCGATGTAATTCATATTGCGTAGCACTTTGCCATAAAAATTACAATT
>JAEIII010045297.1:0-34372 GCA_018905755.1 Drosophila ohnishii | reverse complement strand
GGGGAGGTGAAGCCGAAGTAGGGGGTAACTAACTAGGACGACTAATCGCAATCTAAAGTATGCTTCTAAAAGTAGGCTGGTCCCTTAGCCGCGCTTGGCGCGCAGCACGAGGAGCGTCAGGATCAGGAAGCCCAGGATCCAGGAGAGCGTGCTCAGGTAGCCGATGTACACATCGGACTCAAATATCGCCCACCCTCGGGTCAGGATGGAGCGCAGCGAGGAGGTGGCCAGCGTCAGCGGCAGGCACAGCGAGATGTATCTGCGGGATAGCAAAACAGGTTAATTAAACTATGTCATACTGGGTTCGGGTTCCAGGACTCACCTCAGCACCACGGGCATGCCCTCGATGGGCCAGATCACGCCGGACAGCAGCAGGGTGGGGTAGAAGGAGCCCAACGCCAGCTGGATGGCGTTCCGCTCCAGCTCGCACACAGAGGAGATGAGGAAGCCGAAGCACATGCCGCACATGCCCTGCAGCAGCGTCAGCACGATCACCCAGAAGAGATCGCCGTTGTTGGTCACGCCGAACACCACCAGCATGAAGATCAGCACCAGGGTGGTCTGTCCGCACATCACCACGAACTGGGTGATCACGTGCGAGAAGAGGATCTCGCCGGGCGAGACGCCAGCCACCCAGGAGCGGTCCAGCAAGCCCTGAAAGGAGTCGCACAATTACCATCGGAGCTCTTTATATATTTAAAAGCTGGCTATTACCTCGGTACGTTCAATGATCAGAGCCGATGACGTCAAGGCAACAGCCAAGAAGAACACAATGCTAGAGAGATATAAAAAAAAAATTAATTACACACTCATTTGGCTGAACGGGCAGCAGGAAAACCTACGTCAAGATCACGCCAGGTGCAACGAAATCGGTGAACGAGGGATTCATGGTGCCGTAGATGGGCTCCCTGAACTGAATGGGCACGTCGCCCAGCTTGGGATTGTAGTTGCACTGGCCGAGCAGCCCCATGGCGAAGTCACGGAAGGCCAGCTGGATGTCGCGGTTGAGCATGACGCCGATTTGCTGATTGGACATGTCCAGCCAGACCTTGACCTCTGAGGAGTCGATGGTCTCGTCGTCGGCGTCGCGTCCCAGATTGGAGCGTGCGATGAAGGCGTCCGTAAAGTTTTCGCTGATGTACACGGCTCCCCAGGCGTTGCCCATCCGCACAGCCTCCTTGGCGTCCTCTAGATCCGTGTAATATGTTTTAACCACGCTCGTGTTCAGATGATTAAGATAGCGACAGCCCAGGTTCTTGAAGTGGCAACCATCCTCCCAGTAGCAGTGTTCCTTTAAAGAATTATGATCAAGTTAGTTGAGGTCCGAGAAACAGTAAAGCTGTTATTGGTTTATAAGGAACTACAGTGCTGCCTTCGCCATGAATTGGTTTTTTAAGGCTTGAAAAACTAAATAATAATATGAAAAATGAACTCTAAAAGTATGAAAAACGAATGAATTAAACTTATATAAACATTGCTTTAAAGTGAAAACTATGCAAGGAATTTCTTACGATTTTCTGTGGCTAATATTTTTCTTCATTTCTTCGCTACTAGTTTTTGTGCTCTACTATTTTTTTACTACTAATTATTTTCATACAAATAAATATAAAAATTATTATACAGCTTAATCTATGGTGTATGTAATTTGTGTTGTGTGCCTCTAGTTCTATCAAAGTAATGTAGTGTTCAGATGTGTGGCTTACCCCTACCGTGTCGTTCATCTCCCCGTTGACTATGGCCAGGTTAAGGCCCTGCGGATCGCGTCCAATGGCCAGACAGAAGAGGATCACCTGCATGACGGGCAGGGCAAAGATGAACAGCATCACGCCGACGTTGCGCCACATGCGGAGCATGTTCTTGGTCAGCAAGGCGCGGATCTTGCCCTTGGAGGTGACCTTGCACAGGCTGGCGTAGCAGTCCTGGCAGCTCTCCTCGTCATTGGGGTTGTTGTTGCGCCGCGACGGCGGCGGACTGTATGGCTCCTGGTTGAGCTGTCACGGAAAAAGTGAAAAGAGTGAGTCGGGCATCACAATCACAGAAATATAAGCACAACAAACCGTGTAGATCGAGCCGTTGCTGTCGTTGATGAGCACCTCCTTGCTCTGGTGGAAGTTGAGACCCACAACACCGCCTTCCTGGCTGGAGCTGGGCTTGTCCATCTTGCTGCCGAAGGCCATGGCGTGCAACGAGATGTTGTTACTACTCCCGGAATGATCACAAACACACACAGAGATGGGGGTGGAACACGGATTGCGAGCATGCGAGTGGTGTTGGATGGTGAGGAGGAGTCGGTGTCGGAGACGAGAGAGGTCAGAGTTCAGAGTGGTGATAAGAGTGAGTGTCGGGTTAGCCACTTGGTGCATGCCAGTCCCAGGGCGGGAGCCTTACCTGAAGTTCACGTGGGTCACATCGCCCTTCTGGCTCTGGATGCGAGACAGCTTGAGGAAGACCTCCTCCAGGCTGATGCACTTGTACATGGAGAGCAGGACGCTGGGGGACTCTTCGGCCAGCAGGTGACCCGATCGCATCAGACCGATCTATCAGGGAGAAAAGTTACACAAATAAGTATTAATTAATTTGTATTTAGTGTGTTTTACTCACCGTATGCGCCTGTCGCGCCTCCTCAATGTAATGTGTTGTGATGATGACCGTCTTCTGGCCGGCCTTGGTGATGTGCACCAGATGGTTCCAGATGCTCTGGCGCAGCAGCGGATCCACGCCCACAGTGGGCTCATCGAGAATCAGCAGCTCGGGATCGTGCATCAGGGCCACGGCAAAGCTCACTCTGCGCTGCTGGCCACCGCTCAGGTTCTTCACCAGTCGCTTCTCCGAGGGCAGATCCAGGAAGTTGAGCAGAAACTGCAGACGCTCCATGATCTCCTTGGTCTCCATGCCGAAAATCCAGCCAAAGTACATCATGGTTTCCTGAATGGAGAACTCCCCATACAAGGCAATCTCCTGGGGCATGTAGCCCACACGTTTTCCAGGAACCCCAGATCCCCGAGTTCCTGGCTTGCCGCCCAGCACAAAGATCTCGCCAGAGTCCAGGTAACGACGACCCACAATGCAGGAAAGCAGGGTGGTTTTGCCACATCCCGAGGCTCCCAGTAGGCCATAACTGAGAAGGGAATTAAAAAGATTATTTTAAATTTGTTAATTATATGATCAGACTTTGTTTATGTTTTCAGACAAGAAAGGTCTCAAGCTAAATGTTTATTCAGCTGTTTTTGTGCCTCATTCGGGGTCGCAAAGGTCAAGAGGCCAACTGTGACCAAGACCAAAAGAAATGGGCGAAAAATGTGCTTGAAGAGGGAAAAACATTTTGCTAGATCAGCACGAAAACTGTCGCCACCACAACAGACATGACTATATGTCTATATGTAACTGGCAGTGTCGCGATGTCAATGCTAATTCCAGCAGTTCAAGTTGAATTATTCCGAAATGTTCACCTTGAAATGTAAGAAATACTGGCGGGTCTCTTCGCAGCAGCGACTCCGCCTCTTTTTTTTGAGAGGTGGAGTGACTGCTAGCCCCCAGTCTAGTAGCGTCATGATGAAGTTCGGAGCGGCGGCGATTATTGTGATTATCGCTTTGTTATTTTGTCGTCTGTTTTCGTTCGGTTTTCGGCCTTTGACAAAATATTGCAGCACGTAGGTCGCCCGTTTTGGCCTGTTATTGGATTTATTATTATAATTAACACGCTGCGCCATTTAACGAATTTAACAAGAGGCACACAGCGATCTGATACGTCGGGAAGACTTTAATTGACATAGTCGTCAATGCGACTGACTTTGAGACCCCAAAAACTATTTGGCCTGCGGCGTGCAGTTCGTTGACTCGACTCTCAAGATGAGTAACAACTCGTCGACCTGACCTAGGTCAAAGCTGAACGAACCAGCTGTTAACTGGGTCAAGACTGCCGCTGGCTAGAATCGAATAAAATTCCGTTACGACACAGCGCGTTAATGCGCCGAATAAATCACTCAGAATGCCGAAAACAAGAGACACTTGAGGCAAACAAAAATGAATTATTATAACTCTGCGCGGGCCATATCAATGCCAACTGCGGCGAAGGCAAAATATATTTACGACTTTATTTTTATGGCCCCTAAATGTTTGCCAAAAAATCATGAACCGCATAAGGGGTCTAGAAGCTATGGCGAGGATCGGGAGTCGGGGGAACTCAATTAAGCACATGTGCCGCGACAGAGATGGAGATAAATAGACGGGCCCAGTGGACTCCAAACAATCGGATAAACAAACCGAACTTGAATATCGTTCTCCTGACGATAATCGAAATATATTGCTATTGGATAATATCGCAAATATTACGCCTTGCTTGGCATACGAATGGATTTTTTGTTTAATTAGAAAGACGTGTGGATGGGCCGCGTCATTGACGTCAATTCGGAAGTGGCTTAATTAAGATCATCCCGATCGACCGACTTCCAGCGAACTTCCCTAACGACCCTCGTCAGCCGCATCGAATTATCATGCAAAAATGCCGTTTCAATTACAAGACAGTCCAATGACTAAACTAAACTGGTTTGCCGTATAATAGCCGCAATTACTATAGAGCCAAGTGACCTCTGAGTCGAACCGAGATCAGGCCAGGCAATCAAATCCGCGACACAAGGAAATCGCACTGCCTGGCATTGCCCATCCAGCATCTAATATCGAATTCGAGCTCAGCCCATATTAAGTGCTAATTACTTTCGCCGTTTCTATTTTATGAACTCGCTAAATGCGCTGTCAACATTTCACTTTTATTAATGGCGTTGGCCGTCGCACAACCCAGATACAGATCCCCGATTGAGGCATCTCACTTACATCGTTCCCTTGGGCACTGTCATGTTCAGGTTGTTCAGCACCTGGTTGG
The DNA here is from genome assembly GCA_018905755.1 of Drosophila ohnishii. Classification (NCBI taxonomy): domain Eukaryota; kingdom Metazoa; phylum Arthropoda; class Insecta; order Diptera; family Drosophilidae; genus Drosophila; species Drosophila ohnishii. The sequence continues at coordinate 29,493 of JAEIII010045297.1, read as the reverse complement.
CGTTCTTCTTCTTGCCGTACGCCTTGAAGGCGTGGCGCACGGACACGGCCGCCTGTGTGTTCCGGGGACCGTTGGCCGGAGCGCCCCAAGCAGCCACGGCATTGGGCTGTGTGCCGCCATCGTTGTTTGTGGCCGCCATTGCGGAGTCTGTGGAAATGCTGCAAAATAGAGCAAAGTTCAAAGATTAAAAGTGCACTAGAAGTCACTTGGTAATGTAGTATAAATTAACAATAAATTAAATTCAATGCAAATACAATTAACAGCAACTTTGGCATGAGTAATTTCCTGCTTCTATGGCTAGTGGAAGTAATAGTGATTTCAAATTAAATATCAATTATTTAGCAGAAAATATAACTATGATTTTCAGTCTTATTTATTACCTTATGAAATATATAAGATTTCACATTTAATGATTAACATTAATTAATTATTTACTGATAAGTGTTGAACTATAAACTCGGCTGTTTAGAAAAGCTGCCGTCAATGCAAATATTTATTGCATTAATTTTATATTAATTTGCATGGTAGTGACAGTTATAAATAGGTTCAGTTCAAGCTACGTTTTATTTTATTCGATTTTAAGAACAATTAGAGTGATGCAAAACATACACAAAATCTGAATTCCATATCAAAATATTTAACCCAAGAGGGCATTAAAGCCACTTAACTGATTTATTTACCGAAAATTACAGGGTCTGACACTCAAAGTAAGCTAAATGATGAATAATAAATCACACTTAAGCTGCAAAAGTCTGAGTCCAAGTGCAGGACAGAACTGGTTCCATCTTTGTTGGTAGCTAAATCCATTTTTAGAATATATATTATTATTATTATTATTATTGGCCAACTAGTGGCAGCTTCCTGCTGTCGCATATCGCAATTTGCATAACGTTCGCCGAGCCGATCGAATTAGCATCTGAACCGGCGCTGTTCGCGGGGCAGCATGCTTCAATGGGTTGCCATCGAAACTATGTCAGCGGCACACATTGCAAAAAAAGAAGGCATAAAACTTAGAGAGACAGCAATAACAATGGACTGACTAGCTCGGCAACACTTTTCATTTTCATTTCAATATTGATACTTGGTCCGGCACTCGTCGTCTCTTGCCCAACGCGCTTTTTGGCCACTTGGTCGCTGAGCCGAAGTTGGAGTTGAGCTAAGGCAAATCGCAGCACAGTAAAACCGTACTGCTTTCGGACCTGCTCTGGCCGATTGCCCAACATTACCACTACCACTGCCAAGTTGGTCGGCCATTGGGCAAATATGTAAGTCGAAGTTTGCATTTGCATTGCCAGCGCCCATTATGCAATTCCGCATGCAGTTTTGGTCTGCATCGCGCACGCATCGCCTCGAATTGGCTGACAAACACTCCAAGCAAGTCAAGATGGAGCTCAGGGGGGGTTTTGGGTCAAGGTTAGCTGCATTGTTAGCCACGGTGGTCGGCGGGAAGAAAGTTCATAATTGCCTGCAATTAATCACATTCGCACCTTTTTAACATATTTTGACTGCCAGCTATTTTTCGGTGCTCGGGCTTTCGTATCATTAGCGCCGGGCAAGTCATAGCAGCAGCAGCAGAAAACGAGAAACGAAACAAACACACCGAAAATAAACACATATAAATAAGACGCTGGAGGGGGAAACTAGTTCAAGGTCACTGATTGAACGCATTCGATCCCCGATGTTGTTGTTTTTCGGCACTGATGCCGCTTTCGAAAACGATTTGGTCTCGCTTTTTGGCTGCCTCGAGATTTTGCTAATCGATTGCGTTACTTCTCGTTAAGATAAATATTCGATCGGGCGCAAATATTTGCATTTTTTATAAGGCACGCGAGATGGTTGCCGTTGCCCAACGGTCGAGTGGCGAGCAAACATCCTCCAATACCGGGTTTGCAGTGAAAATTAAGTAGCTTTATTATGCGGCCTATCAAATATTTGCATAATGCGCCTCCGCCGACTGACAACATTTGGGGCTGGGCCAAACGAATTCTGAATACGAATCCGAGACGCACTCAGAAATGCCATGCTGCAATTCCAGCCGGTTGACGAAATGTGTTTCAAGTTCGTTGCCTGGGTCTTTCGATTTGCGTATTGTGGCGGAGTTAGTCACAGCCAAAAGCCACACACACACTTGCTTTAGCTGGTTGCGTAAACCAGTACCAGTGTCTGTGTGTGTGGTGTGCACAGTTAACAATGGACAAGGTCAGGCCAGGTAGTTTTTTATAATGACAACAAAGCAGGCATTTTTTCCTCCTCTCCCCACTCGCTGTGCTTGACATTTATGGCTGGAAATTTGGGCCTGCCGATGGTTTGTTTGCGCTCGCGCGACTGCTTATTGATAATTTAATTAACTATTAGAGCGCTATTTATGCATGCAGCGCTCTGCCCAGCACGGGCCCGCATATCTTTGGGGACTTTTTTGGTTGATTTCTCCCGCAAACGAGACGCACCCCGGCTGTCAGAGCGTGAGAATCGAGGAGGGTTTGTCAACACCGGCTGACTTATCGTGTGGGGAAAACACTTGAAAGCTGTTTCGAAAGCACTCATCTCTGCAGTTCAACGTAGGCACCCCAAAAAAGTCACTTGTGGCGTCATTTCCCCCTAACCGGATCGCAAATCATCAATACGCCTAATGGCACTAAATCGCCACAACTGACACATTTTCCTCGCCGCCCTTTGCTCGCCATGTAAAAGGCGGACTTTAGAATGTGTAATTATCGTCGCGAATAGTTGAAAATAAAACAGAGAGGGCAGACAAAGTTCAGAATGACTCCCACAGAAGGGATAGTAAGCTCATAACGCCGGAAAAGATGACAAATCATCAAATTTTGGAAAATCTGAATTCTATTGCGGAATATAATTTGTTTGGTAATTTGTTAATCAATCTATTTGTAATATATAAAATATCTATCTATTTAATATCAAAATATAAATTAATGTTAAATGAATCTCTACACCCAAGAAATCCTCCATAAGAAATCTGCCTTGCTTAACAACCAAATATAACCCATTCCGTGCCTCGATTTCATTGATGATTGAACCGCCTAATGGCCGGTAATCATTCCAGGGAGAGGCATTATCTGGCGACCCAAGCTGTTCCTGTTGCCGGAGTCTGTCACGCAACGATGCCGGCGGTGAGCTGAATGCTAAGCACGCCCATCCCCGGGGAACGCAGTCGTACCTTTGGTTCTTGCTCCACAGGCCTCGGGGATTTCCAAGCGGAGCCGGCTGTTATTGGCAGGCAAAACACCTCTTAGCCATTTCCATACAAGTCACTGCCACACGCGGAAGATGCAAATGTCGTGTAATTGGCTTTTGTTGTACTCGGGCGGTTGTTTTGTTTTTCGTCGCTCGTCGCCAGACAATTAAGAGCTTCTATTCTTGAGTTAACGAGGAAGCCATCCGACCGACTGACTCGTCATTTGCCAAATAAATCAGTGGGCTCTCATGACGTTACTGCTTACATATAGTAGGAAGGCATCGGAAGATACCCAGACAGACATTGTTTCAACTTCAGTTGGATCGAGTGCGGCTCAAGGGGAGATGAGTTCCAAAGAAGACGAATTCGCAATGTCTTTCGATTCGGCTCTGGGGCGTTCGGGCCTTATGCAATGAGCCTTTTGGTATTTGACATAATTACAAACTTGTTCGCCCCGCCGAGAAATGCGGTCGCATTTTTCGCTCGGCTCGAATATGCAAAGGCAGCGAGCGATACCAAAACACAGAGGAGACTGAAAAAGCCACACAAAATATGGCCAAAAGCGGGAAAGAGACAAAAGGGCGAAGAGCTGGAAAAGCCAAATCAAAGGCAGCAAAGTCGCTTCGCGGCCGGGATTATGCAATGTTAATGGGTCGACAAGTGTTAAAGCCGAGATCGGGCGTTGACAGCAGGAAACTGGAAGACAAAGCCGATCCCCGCCAATGACTGATATCCGAGGGCGGGCGATTGACTGCCGCGGGCCCATGTGGGTCAACACATCATCAGCTGGGTCAAAGAGAGCGCGAAACTATTGCGTTGATTGCAATTTATAGCCGTAATCTCTGCACGTTTACCCACGAATTTACGAATTTACGAATTTACTTACGTTGATATCAGCATTTTATTTGTCGAAATCGCTCAGCGCCGCTGGTGGGTGTTGCTTTATTTGCGTTAGCGCTTGTGGCTGTGGCTGTGGCGGTGTCTGTACCTTTGCCTATTTCTTTAATTTTTATTTGCCTTTGTCTAATGCTAGTTACTTTGTTAAGCGTTTACTTTTACTTCGCTGCCGGGCGAACACAGGCTAACACCGATCTTTTGCAATGCCCAACTGGATGTGCGGCTGGCTGTGGCTTATGTGTTGCGGGCACACATTGCTGAAATGTATAAATAATAATCATGTTTGAGCGTAAATTGTTGTTTGATTTATGCACTGGCTGGACCGGGAGTATGCCGAGCTTGTGTTGGCATTCGCATTGTTTTTCCTTCTCCCCTTCTTGTTGTTGTTTCGTTTCTTTCACCCCGCATTGCGCATGCGTCACGTTGGCCGCCGATCGCCGCGGAATTTGTGCAGTCACCGCGGCTGATGAGTGGGAATTCGGCAATGACTCCGTAAGGCTAAGGAGCTTAGGGGCCAGAATGTGCGGGAGAAGCCTCCAAGCGGATTGGCAAACGAGCTTCTAGATCGCAAGGAAAGCACCTCTAATCGGTGGATCGAATTCCCCGTTCCATGTCACCTTTATACACATTATACAATCAACACCTTGTGGCTTCATAATTTAAGGCATTGTGCAGAGTCATGCCGTATGACTGCACCATTATACGATCAACAAGTGGATATTTACTCAAGATATACACTGTACATGTGTAGCTACACCAACCCAAAGAAAACTGTGAACTGTGTTTCTTGCACGGTGCGGCAGCGGCAATCCGATATGCGAACGGCCCAAAAGCCGCTTAGGTCGCTTAGTTCGGTTAGTTCCGAGCAACAACAATCAAAACAGTAATAACAATAATATTTGAGCCCCGAAAGCAATGTACGCATTTGACATTGGAATCCATTTGTTTTCGGACACGACTCTCAGCCCACTTGGAGATGTGTTCGAAGCTGAAGTTTCCAGCTTTCAAAACAAGTCGAGTTCTTAGCAATTTGTGATTCGCTGATGCCTAGTTTGCATGCCGAGTGCGTTGCGATGCCAAGGTCATCGGTAGCTGGCATGCAATGACTTTCCGGGCTAACTCTCCGGTGCAGCGGAAAATTTTTATCTAAACACTGGCGAATGCGTCATCAAGTGCGATAAGTGAGAGCCTAAAGGCTGGCTCAGGCTGAGTCATCCAGAGCTATGGTGTTTACCGAAATATTTGTCTCTATTTAAGAGGATCAAGTTGGAAATATGTGTATCAAATAGTGTATATATTGACAAGACACTGCGTTGCTAGCTTGAGAGGGAAATTATAATTCCCTGTAAGGGTATATGGTACAAATGATGAAAATTATATTAAATATATACATTTTCAATCCGACATTGTTTGGTTCTAAAAACAATAAGATTAATTATACATATTATCAAAGAGTTTTACTCTCGCTTTAAATCTGTATTTTGGTGAAAAAAGTTATTACTTTTCCGATTTTTTTTTTTTTTAAATCTTTTTTTTTATCTTTTGTATATATATCCGTTCTGATTTGCATAATGTTCAAAGCTACCTGTATTGGCAGAATCCACTGAGGCACTGCACTCAAGAGCAACTACCGAAATGTTAAGCCATCGGCAGCTCGATCGCTCGGGCGTGAAAGCACTTAAGCAGCTGCAGACAATGCTTGAATAACTTTATTCATAAACTATACCATTTAAATTTAAATTTCAATGGAGCAATCTCAATGCAACCGCCGAGCGAACGACTTTTCAGCAGCTGTGCGACTCGCTGTTTGCAGACAGGAAAACCCCATTTGGTTGGCTGATTAAAACGCTTAATGCGCAGCCGATGTGTGTGGCATTAAGCAAGTATCTGCTGCTGCTGCTGTTGGCCAAAAGCTGCGGACATGTGCCAGACATTAAGACGGCCTCCGGGCTATTAGAACCGCCTTGGTAATAGGCAGGGCCGGCGATAATCCCCATGAACCGAAGAGCACTCACACAGAACGGCTTCACTTTCGATCTCGCGAGCGACCGACCAGCTTGGCGCGTTTTCCCAACCAAAAGCATTTTTGTTTTCGTTTTCATTTTCTTCGACTGGACTGGCTTTTCCGATGACATAATTTCAGGCACGTATGTCCGTGTGTGGCAGCTCGCAGCTAATGCAGGCAGTGCGGCTGTGTGCGACACAGTTTCGTGGTTGCAACTTCTTCGACGCGGGCTTTTGGCCATTTCTGCAAATGGCAAACCAGTCGCGCCGAGTGGCTCGCAACTGGTTCTGCAACAGGTCTTCAGACCGTTCAGAAGCCAATGGCCAAATATAAACAGTCGAGCACTAACTCACCCGCACTGATCGCAGCTCAGTGCTGGCCAACAGCCAGCGTTAGATAATCCAGATTACCAGAGGGAGCGAGAGCCCAGCCTAATCGATTCACGGGTGGCGTGTGTCGATTGGCTCTGGCTCTAGTGTTGCTCTAGAAACCAGTCCGAAGTCCGATTCCTGCGAAAACCCGAAAGAGAATGTCCGACTGCCGCAATTAATATTTAATTTTCCCAATTGTTGTTTGTCTCGCAGTTGCACAATCGATCCCGAGGAGGAGTTCATATAGCAGGGGTCACGTGAACCCCAGCAACTGTTGTGCCTGTCAGGGAATGTTTTCCCCTTTCTGAATTTATAATGGCCGCGAGTTTGAATTTCTAATGGGCCCCAAGGGTTGTCACCTTTTAACTACCCACTTCACATATTAATATGACGAACTGTCGGCGCCTTGCACTAGCAAAAACTATGCGAGACTTGACAATAGACTGTTAAATATCTTACTTGACTTTATTAAGTGATTAAGCCCTATTGATCTGTAAGTAAGTGACCAGTCGGAACGGGAATTATGGAATACACGTTACATGAGCACCAGATTGCACCCATAGTTAGAATTATACCCAGCTAACGTCTAATTTGAAACTTAGCATTAGATCCAGTTAACGTCTAATTTCATTGGTTATACAGCTCAGGGCAATCATCTGGGGGAGATATTAGGCGTCCATTTAAAATCGATTTAAGGCACTTACACTGCACTTAATTAGTGAAACAATTTGAGCTTGGCGGATTTCCAGGGAATTTTCTAGGAGCTCTATCTTATTCGCCTTGGTAGTAATTAAATGTCGCACCGCTTTATGACTTAATAATCTCATATCCCCGGATCCGGACTGTTGCTGTGCCGAGATCTGAGGGCCACCTTGAACTCTGCTCGAAGCGTAGCCGCGACGTGATAAACAGAGAATGAGCGGCCCAAAAACACAGAAAGAAAGAAAGACAGATACTGAAAAACCCCCAAGCCGAAAATACCAGTTCAAGTTTAAACTTAAAATGCTGCACGGTTCGGAAATGCACATGGGAGAGGGAGAGGGAGAGGAGGGGGCCGCAGACCTTGACAACTAATTTCAGGGCCCTCGCCGAAGGCCTCTCTGGGTGCACCGAATACGACAATGAATGCAGTTTATAATAAGATTTAAGCGCTCGCTTTAATTGTTATTATTATTAAGCCGTTCAGCACTTGTGCAATGAGAATGCGAAAAGTCACCGTGCCTAACTGCTGTGAACTTTGCTCGAATTGCTTACGGCGGCTGTCCAGTGGAAATCACACAGAAACTGGCTAAGTAACATACTACTCTCCCCGGTCTCTTCTCCATGTAAAGTCCAGTGTCTCCTATCCGTGTGGAATGTGCTGCTGATCTCAGATAAAAAGCCAGCTTTACGCTAAGTACTCATTAGGGTCGGAGGTCCCTAGCTTCTCGTCTTTTTTTTATTATTTTAAGAAAGTGTTGGGGCTACAAAGTCTGTGGCTAGAACCATAAATGCCCCAGGGGTTGCAAGTGAAAAGGGTTGAAATGGGTAATTCTGTCAATCGATAAAAGAAACATTAAGCTGAGTGCAACGGCGATTATATCAGCCCATCAATGGCTGCACGAATGACACATCGGGGTGATGTAGACGCCTGCAGTTAATGACCGAAATTATGGCTACATTTTCCACACTTTTTTATGCAATTTTGCAGTCATCAAAAGAGGTAAAAAGTGTAGCAATTTCGCTGGGGAGTTGCTCATGCAGAGCTGTACCCCGGAGGGGCACTTCTAACTGCGTTTTGGGGAGGCAATGACGACGATGTCGTCGATTCCGTTCCCATTTGTATGCGGACCGCGGAGCACACGCGTTTGAACATTTTGAGCGGACAGTAGCCGGCCCTGTGGACAATTGGGGGGCGTGTGGAGGAGGCATCACTGTGCTATTGATGATGTGGATCTCCACGATTATGATTATAATGATGATGGTCATTATGAAGTCGGTTGTTGGAAGTTTGCGAACAAAGCGGCGGCCATTTGTTTCTCCGAAGAATGAGCTGTTGTTTGCTTAAATATCGCTTTGTATGGAGTTCTGCGACTTCCTGAAACGTGTGTGTGTCCCATTCGAGCTCGGCAAAATCCCAAAAAATATATACACCAGCCAGCCAGGCATTTATTTGATGAGCAAATTGACACTTACAGTGCGCGTTCTAAGTGGGTTTGCGTTCGCTGGTGTTTGCACACAATTTCGTCGTAATCCACTTCAGCTTGGCTGGGATTGCTCTGGACAAACGAAAGACTTAGGACACGAACGCGGGCGCGACGACAAGGGCCACTCGGATGGTGGTCTGCAAGGGCAATATCTTCACGGTGTGTGTGTGGAATCGCGGTGGCCGAGCGGAGATCGCGGAGACACTTGCGCTGCGCTGGAGGGTACGACTAAGACTGACTTCGTGGTCTGCGGTCGGAGCTGAACTGAGTTGGCTTGAGTCGCGTTGCCTCGAGTGGAGCTGAGCCGGGGCTAAGCTGAACTGAGCTGATGCTGAGCCGCTGCGTCGTCAACGTCGGCGTTGGCGTCGCCGTTGCTAGCTTTGCACTTTACACTTTGCCAATGAAACGGACAGAGACAGAGCGAGTGGAGCGCGGTGAGCGAACGAAAGCGAGAGCGGCGGGCGCGGAGCGGTTGCACTTTTGCACGTGCGTTTCGAGCGCAACTAAAAAAGCCGTTTAGACGTCGGACTTGCGGCTGCTTGGCTGCCAGAAACTCGACTGAAAGCTAGGCAACGGCGCAGACACCTGCGCCGGAAAGCGCTCAAAGAGGTAACTCAACTCGGCCCGGCGATTGAGTGGCTTGTGGAACGGCCGCGACTCGTCTGGCAAACAACTAAGTCGAGTCGAGTCGAGTCGAGTGGCTTTTTGGCGAGGCAAGTTTGATGGCTTCGCTCCTGGTTCCGCTGCAGCGGCGGTTCACCTTCGGGCTGCCGGGGGAAAATCGCTCAAAAGGGCCCCGGTTTTTTGGGTTTTTTACGTCTTCGTTGTGACGTTGCGGCTTATGCAATCCGCCGGCGACCTTGGGGCTGCGGCTATCGTTCAGCTCTCAGGCTCCTCTTCTGACCGACCGCTCACAGCCAGAATTGCAAAAGGCCGCTCACCCATTCACTGCAGATCGGGCTGTAATGGCTTCATTTGGCCGTAATTGCTATTGCGAATCCATTAAAATTCCCGGGCACTTTTAATTAGGATTGCTGCTGGCCCTGTTTACATAAGCCGCGGCTAGTACCCACTTCCACCTGCCACTCCAACTGGAGCAAAGTTCGCCGCCACTAATAGATCGAGAGAGATCGAAGGAAAGATACCGACCCAAGGCGAAATTAAATGCCTTAATTACTATAATTAATGTGCCAAAGAATGCTTTTGGGAACCGGACGAGTGATGGACAGCAGTTGGCCGATAGGCCAAGCCGCAAAATCAATAAACATGTCTATATTAAAATTTTGTTGTTTGCCTATTGCACAATTTCAATGTCATCGGAACCAGAAAAAAATAAACAGAAAAAAAAGGCAAGAAAAAAAATTAACAAGCCGGCGTTAAGGGCGTGACTAAGGGTGTTCGTCGCGTTTGAGAAAAACGAAGCCAAGCAGACCAAACTGTCCAGTTTTGCGCAACGCTGACATTGAAAATGCACAGCTTGGCGATGTGGGTGTTTCTGGCCAAATGTGCCATCAAATTGGGTGTTGTAACAAATCGCGCTCGGACCTCTTAAGCAGGTGGTCAATGGTCAATGGACAAGACGAGTCTGCCCCCCCACCACCAGTGATACAATAACAAATGGGATTTTTTAACGGTGTGCGCAGCAGAGTTTACATATTTTTTTCTTTTGCTATTAAATGGCAATTAACCGACAAGGTCGCCTGCTATACATTATAATTCGTATCTGCCCGTCATGCATTCCATGCGACTTATCCAGCTCCCAAATCGGTATTTAATAAGACGTGTGGATTACTCATACGCCTCGGACGACCGACCGCCCGCCTGTCAATCGGACCTAATGAATCGCATAAAGCGCTCTCCCGGCTGACTGATGGGCCTGTAAACATCCTCGCAGTCGGTGCAGTGGACATAATTGTAGTCGCGATACAAGCAATTTACGCATGTATACAAGCCAAGAAATAAACAAGCAAAATGCGTCGCTGCCGCACTTGACATCGTTTTCGGAATACGCCAGGCAACGTGCTAATGAGCCCTGAAAACGCGTCCAGTCCAGCTCCTCGTTCATCATCAACTGGCTGGGGATATGTTGCAATGTCTTTATAGCGTCTGTGATTCATAATGCTCATCATCATCGTCTGGATCTGGTTTCCAACTTAATTATAATAAGCAAACTGCCGGCTCATGGTGTACTAATTTGTGCAGTCGCCGCCGCTTCTTGTACGAGTGGAAAGCCCTGTAAGGGCCTTCAATCGCCTGCCTCTTACAAGCTTACAAGCTGCCAATTTCGCAACTGTTGTTGTTAGCTTAGACCCACGGCAGACGCCCCCACGAGACGCGGCCAAAAGAGATCAGCTGAAGCCAACACCAAGACAAAACCAAATGAAACTTGCAATTTTCTAACTTGTCTTTGTCTTTCTTTGTTTTTGGCCAGTCATGCTGCCCCTTGGACAAGTTTGTTGACTTCGGGCAGTTGGGAAAACGAGAACATCAACAAAGGTAGCAGAGCAGTTACAGCGGCCAGTGAAAAATGGCAGCCAGATATTGAAGAAATTTGTTGACAACATTTCGCTTTTTTCTGTTTTTTTTTTTTAGTTTTGATTTTGCCATGGCATCAATTCACTCGCGACAGCTTCACTTACTGTCTCTGTTTCAGGCTTTTGTCCGGCGATGTGCACATTTCAAATCTACATTTTCGTATTGTTTACTTCATCGCATTTATAGCCCATCCATTCCCAGTCAGACAGACAATTTCATTTCGGCTCTGTTTCGGAGTTAGCCGTCTCTCTGCTTTTTTTATGCCGCTCTGAAAATGGGCACAAGGTCGCTGCTTGGGAAGAGAAGGAAGTTGGAGCTGCCTGGGAAGCTGGGGAACCACCAGAGGAAAGGCGCGGAATTCCAGATGGGAGCCGCTCCAGCCTCAGCCTGGTTTTTAAATTAATTGCATCCAGACGCAACGAGATGACGGCAGCGGCGGTTTCAAGCTCATAAAACGGATTGCACTTGGAGATAAAATTTCCCTTTCGCTTGAAACACGTTTTTCACTCGCTCTTTTCGTGAGGTGTCCTAATCCCCTACTTTCAGACTTTTACGATTTACCTGGTGAAGTAGCAGGTGAAACAGTAAACAGGGTAATGGATTAAAGCAAGATACAGATCTTTATAGGAGTAAATTACTATCTAAGCTTAGTCTTCTTTCAAACTTCCTATATGTTCGAGGTTTTTTTTTACAAATTGTAATAATATTTATACGAAAATGTAATAATCTTTAGATAAGCTAAACTCCTTCCCAATTTCACTCACTGCAATGCATATCAATGCTCTGGAAAGCTTCAGCTGCTGAGGAGCTTTTCAGCACAGAAAAGCAGTCTCTTTCGCCAAATATTATGCAATTTTTGCAACTGCAAACTGAGACTTTGGGCCACATACAAACTTTGTATTTCTGTGCGGGCTCATGCAAAAGAGTTGCTAATGCAAGCGGCTTAATTAATCGCAATTAGAGGCTGTGGCCGCCTCATAAAAAGCCGATCTGCGAAATGCCAAGCGATCTGCTGCTTTTTGCCCGTCTGACCCGTAATTGCTTGGTCCACTTTCAATCTAAACCGAAGCTGGCTATTAACTCGTCTCGTCTCTGGCTTGAATAATTTGTGAAGATTTTGGCCAAAGCCAAAGCCATATCCACCAAAAAACACACGCCCCAAATGTGTCAAGGTCTTTTGTAAACTGGTGAATGAGCAAAAGAAACGAGCCACATAAAATCAAATCAAATGGAAACCGAAAGCTGGTCGAGCGAAGTGGGGCTGGGACTGGGACTGAGACTGGGACTGGGACTGGGTCTGGGCTCAGCGTTTTGGCCATCTATGTGGCTATAATTATCGGAGGAAAACTTTTGGCACACAATGCACGGCATTTGAGTCAGATTTTTGCCAAGTTGATTGGCCGCAATTGTGCAATGTTTTTGTCTGTGTTCGGCCACATTTCGAGCCAATTAGCAGGCTGGCCAAATTGCTGTTAATGCCATGAGCAAATACGCCGAAACTGCTGCTCTAAGACAATGCATATGGCTTCTTGCAGCTCAAGTGAAAGTGTACGAGTACTCAAAGGGATTGGCAGCGAGCAGGCTACGTCATGGTTCCGAGGAATAACAGGTAACTGCTGAAAGAAAGGCCCTAAGAATTGGCAACAATTTATGTGACAGGCCTTATTCAGGACAAAGCCTACGTGATATCGCTGATGCGCATTCAAATTATTCAGAAATATGTTCTTAAATCCGATCTCAAAGGTTACTCAGCGAAGCAAAAGCCAGTGACATTGGGGCATTGCGGAAATAAATCTTAAATTGTCATTTGTCTTTCGAAATTCGTTAAGATGACTCGCTAATTTCGCCACAAGTTCTACGGCCTTTCGGGGCAAACGACTGTCTCCACTCAATTCCGAGATAGAACTTAAGCATAATGTTCTTTAATGGGCAGACTTAAAGTTCAACTTGATTGTAGACAATCTGTCTGAAAACGTTCCCATAGAACAAAGCGAAATGCTTACAGCTGCTTCTCCCAGAAGATTGCTTGCCGTCCGACCTTTGAGGCCAATTAGAGCAGATCAACGTGCTAGTAAATTCTCGGATTCTGTAGTTATAATCACCTGACGGCCTAATCAAATGGCTATTGAGCCTCAGATTTTTTCATTTAGTTAATGTTCGTCAATCAAGTGCGTTGACGAGTCGGGAAAATGATTTCGAAAAGCTTCCCAGACTTAAGCTTGGGTTTTGTAGCCTCTAGCAGTGATGAATTCACACCAAAGCTATCAAGTTTAAGCCAAGTTTTCAGAGAAGCCATAGCTTCACCTCATTGCTATGACATCGAAAGCTTAAAGCCAAGCTTATACACTAAGCAGCACAACTTTGAATTTATTGTTATGAATGAGTAAAGCTTACAGCAAGTTTTGAGAGAAATATTAATGCAAAATTAACCCTACTCAGCATTACCTTATGAAATGCAAATGATAAATCCATAAACTTTCATCTGAATAGCTGCATATCTTCAGAATATGTCAAGTTTAATTATACCCTGGAACAATGGCGCAGCTTGACATGTTCAGAGGGTCCCGCTTATGGTCTGGTGATTTAGGAATTAAATTTTTAATGGCATGGCAATTAGAATTTAAAGCCCAGAGCGTGCTAAAACAGTTTCTGATCCGTATGAGGGCGTGCCTGAGTTGCAAATCATCGCCAATAAGTTGATATGAGCAGTAACAACGACAATTAACGGCACGGAGGCTGATACGACAAAAACATGTTGACAGAAACGAATCCCCGGCGGTTGCCCAATATTTCGATTCCACTCGGCGCTGAACTAGTTCATGCGGAAGTGACGTCGCTGATTGAATGGTGGATATTGTATAATGAAGGCCACCAAAAGAGAAATACCGTTAAAGGCAACAAACAAAGGCGGCTAAAGACCCGACCCCAAGTCAGCCGTATTTGGATGCCAATAACATGATTTTAAGTGGCACAAAGGCGCCGCCGAGGAAGGGGTAAAGCCCTTAGATTGATCTATGGCATATTTAAATTATGTCTAGTAGGAATAACTCAGCATACGGCATTTTTAAATTTGAAAATTTAGTTACTTCGAAGATTTCAATTCCTAGTCTTACCTCAAGCCATAAAACTTATTTGTAATTGCAAAAAATACCAAGTAGTAACTTTGGTTTTGTATTTTACTGCAGTTCATTAATTTCCTTATTCATATACAATGTTTTTCAGCCTCGACTCCCCTTGGAGATAGGTATAAAACCAGCCGACAGCTTTAAGACAAACTCCAAAACCCAGACTCTGACCTACGCCCATGTTTAGCACCGCTCTCGTGTATCGCGTATCGCATGCGTTGCCAATATTATGTCATTCATAAGCCAAATAAAAGAAGAAACCCAGCATAAATGAATGACCAATTTGTATTTACATAAAGCCGAGACTTTCGCACAGACACACATATCTCCAATTCAGCCTGGGAGCACAATTGTATCCGATTATGGCCAAATAATTTTCACACATTGTGGCAAATCGACCGATTGCCGGATGTGCAAAAACCACCCAGTTGAGGATGCTGATCAACGACGTTAATTTGTACGAAAACTCATTTGTTTGCCGATTATTGTGCCACGCATTCGTGGTGGCGAAATTGTTGAAGTTAGCAATTAGTTGAATTAAATGCCAAGTGCTGAAAGCCAGCCAGGCGTGGCCAGCTCCTTCGGAAGCATCGCCCTATGAATGGCGACCCTGGGTTCTATTAATAATTGCGCGAAATCGGTGGCGTTCAGTCGCTCATCGCTGGCTCGGCGGCGCGCATGCGCCATAACTTGTTATGATACGAATTTGTTACCTTACTGCTTATTTATGTAATTGCAAATTTCACTCGTCACTTTTTGATGGGGCTAAAGTTGCTTAGCTTGTGAATAAATGCAATTAAAGCCCAGCGCTTAATAGGCATGACGCGGAATTTGCGCAGACCATGAGCAGGGCCAGTGCCGGTGAAGTCGGGTTCCCGGCTCGACGATAATGATCCGCCCGATGAGTTGCCTAAATGTGCATTTCACCCAGCCACCCTTGGACAATGCACCGCGTCCCGTAAATCAAGACCCATCGAAGTGTCATTCACGTTTGATTTTCGTATAAAAACCTCAGAGCTAAATCCGTAATGAATGTGATTATTTTTTCGTTTGCTTTGGCTTTGTCTCATTTAATTATAATTATTCATTGATCGGCAAGCCGCACTGATAAATATGTTTTTGCGATTCGTGGGTCCAAAAATAAAGCGGGCTTCGATGACAGAAAACACGTGCGAGTGTTATGCAATGTGTGTGTGAATCGGAGAAGAAGCTTTAAAGTTTAAACAATAAACGAAAACACAGTGTTCTTGGGCCGCGACCCTGAATCGAACTACTATTCGTTGTTGTGGCTGCTTAGCCCGTGGTAACTTCAGATAATTTGTAGATGGCCGATACAACCGCTCGATGAATCCGAGTCAGTTCCGTTTGGGGCCCCTCATCTTAACGACTACTTTATGGACCATTAAGGCGACTGTTACTGGAGATGTAAAACCTGCGGTTGCGCTAATAGCACCGCTGACTCAGACTCACATGGCACTGGGGTCCGACCAGCTGAAGTGACGCTTAATCCTTTCGAGGTCCAGGACGGGCTGCTGCTGGTGCTGCTGCTGCTGGCTCAAGGTCGCCTCTTTCTTCGGCGCCATTTTGCGGCTGCTGGGGAGGATGCACTGGGAACAAGTCACTGGTCCAATGGAATATTCGAATCGCAGTTGCACAACTGGTTTCCCTGCCCGTAAAGCGTCTTGTTTATTTCGATTTGTATCTGCACTCGCACGGCTCGCTCGGTTTCTCACACAGAAATTCGCGTGCGCCTCCGCACAATGCTGAGCGAAACAAAAGACTTAGGCAACGAACTAAGACTTCATATTAGGCGCGGGCCAACTTGTTTTTGTTTTTGGTTTTTTTTTTTTTTTTTTGCCTCGCTGACAGGTGTGTAAAGCCAACAGCTGTTTCGTTGGGTTTTGGCCAAAAACGATTGCTCACAACGTGGCCGGGCGACAGCAACGGCGGCGCGACGTCAACGAAAACGAAAACGAGCGCAGGTAAAACACGTAATTGGATTTATAACTTTACTCTTTTTTTTATAAGGTACACGTAATAAAAGCGCACAAAGTGATATCGTTTTTTGAGACTACGCTGCTGCTGCTGCTGCTGCCTAACGCGCCGAAGTCGTGATCGAAACTGAAGCCCCAAGACGCGCGCATCCAGCCCAAGAGCTGCCGAAATGCGACAAAAGCTGCAAAAGCGAGAGAGCGCCGAGCGGTGGAGCTCTCGTGAGCGGAGAGATTGTGTTTTATTCGGTATTGATATGGTTTTTATTTTTTCTCCTTCGTATAGATAAACATGCACGGCTCTAGTCATGCACGCCGGGCAGCAAAAAATCGAACAGGCCAAGCCAACGAACTTGTTGAGGGAATGTAAATCGGGCTTACCCATGAGGGGAATGTGTTAATTAGGCTCAAAAAGGCAATATTAACTATTCCAGGAAAGTATAACATCTAGAAACAGGGTTTAAATATTTATTGTTATTTTTGATTTAAATTCAGTGAATACAAATATTTTCAAGAGAGATCCTATCCTATCTCTCTGTCAAGAGGCCTAATTATAACCCTTCCTAAATCATATTTTCAGGTAGCTTCAGCCACGCCCCCTAAGCTTCGTTTAACAATTTTTCACGGCGCTTTTAGTGGCTTAATTAAGACATTGCACGATACCGTTAAGAGTCCCCTAAGCCCCTTATGGGTCTTAATAGCAGCCTCTTGCTGTCGCCTCGCCAGCAACTACAAATGATGAACTACCCGGCAGTGTGATGAACTTTAAAGCAGATTATCAAGAGCTGTCAAACGGTGAAACAGTGAGCTACAATATAATGTTATGTACTATATAACTCAAGTATAATTAGTAACGCTAATAAAAAAAGCGAAACTAAAGTTGGCTAGTGAAAACATTTCTATACACCGCACTCGTATAATTCACACATTTCCGTCAACGTGACGTGAGCAGCAGAGATGAAGTCAACTCGGAGAATCGCATACTCAGCGGGGACTTGACGATTTTAAATAAAATTAAAATAATAATAAAATTGCAGCTAATGGAGGAATTTCAAGCTGCATTAGCTAGGGGAATATCATGAACACCGAATCAAAACAAATCGAAATAAATCGATATCCGTGATCCCTGGACGGTTTCCGGTTGACCCGCGCGGGTCAGTGAAAGCGCTAGTCTTGCGCAAATTGCAGCAGGCACTAAATAGCCGCGACTTAAATAAAAGCTTATCTAAATATTTACCTAGCCGTCAATAGGCCGCATTCATTTCGGGTCAATTGGTATGCAAATGGCGGGCAAACTGTCGTAGCATTTCCCCAAATGCAAATGGGCGCCGCCGCGGCTCTCTGGGCTCATTTTCTTTCTATGCTCCCAAACTCCCCGAAAAACTAGTCGCCACTGCCGAGTTACCTCATCCGCGGGCGTCGTTAAATTGCAACAATTACGGAGCGGGACGGCTGCGGCGGCGTAAATGAAAATCAATGAAGCGGCTAACGAACGAAGACAACGAACGAATCGAGACAACTACGAATGTTTGCCCAAAGAAATGAATGCTAAAAGTGGCGCATAAAAAGAAAGTTTAAAGCACACTTTTTACCCCTGCTTTGATATCGTTTCGCTGGCGGTTTTGAGTTCGATTTTGTTTGCCTTTGCCAGCGCAGCCGGACAGACAGTGCTTGGGCCCCGCCGAATGATAGTAAAACTGCATTCGGTAATTACCTCCAGTTCGAGCTAAGACCGAGCACTCATGCCTGAGCTCGAGTGATTCAATAAACAAAGGTGTCTGGTTAGGCCGGGTGGCCGGGTAAACAACCAAAATTACAAAACCAGCGAGCGCGCCAAAGAATTTGTGTCACAAGTTGCACAATGGCCGCCCCGAGAAAAAGCCGAAACCCACTGCAGCGCCTGCACCCGCGGCGTATGAGCAACGACCACGACCACGACGACGTCGGCGAGCAAATACCGCACTTTGGCGAAGAAGTAAAACTGCAATTTGCAAGCGTTACATAAGCGGAGGCGACTGGGGGGACCGGCTCGCCTGCCCAGTGGCAAAGCCGCCTTGACGGAAGTCGGGAAAAATAGTTCCAGGGGAAAAATGGCCAAGAGCATGAAATTAGCTGACACAGCCGGGCGAAATGCGTAAAGACCAAAAATGGCAGCCCCAGCAGCAGCCGCAGCCACGGCCGATATACAAACATGTATGTGGAGTAAGCCAATAAGTAAATTGGCCAAAAAGCAACATCAATCCAATGCGTTCGTTCATTGTGGAAGTTGGACACGGATCGGAAGTGGAATTACGTGTAAGTGGAGCGATAGCTTGCATTTTTCCACTTGAGAGCCAATTTCTTGTGATTATTTGTCAACAAACTGGAGTGGCTTAAGGTGTAAACGAGGTGCAAGGAAATTATGGTCCGACTGTAAATGACCACATCATTTGAACATTTAATGCTGGCATAATAACTTGTTTTAAAGCCAGTTATTATTTTATAGAGCTCTGTGAAGCCAACGATAATTTAAATATTTTTAAAGTCTCATAGAAAAAACCTTAAAAATTAGGCAATTTTTGCAATTAAGTAAAAAGTCTATAGTAAAATTGTTACTAAGAAACACCATTTCTATTCTTTCTTTTTATGCCTATATTTTTAGTTTGCCTACTGCGCAGTACTTCGACACTTAATATAAATGTTTATTTAAAGTGCTTTTAATTAAAAAAAATTTAATTTAATTAAAAAACTCCCTTGAAATACACTACCAGAAAGAAATATAAATTTCCCTAATTTGAAAAGCGCGCCAACGAATGCATAAAGCTATCTCATTCTCTTTTTTTTGCTTATACAGTTGTCTCTTTTTTATTTGTTGTGGCTCCATCTGTTGAGAATTCAATAGGGTGGCTGACTAATGCGCCATCTCTTAGGCTTATCTTTAAACTACAAACTGTACCTATTTATGTCAAAAAATATGCAATCGTTTCCGACAGGTGGCTATATAATATAGTCGTCCGATCCAGGCGATATAGCAGTGAGAGTATATAGAAGAGATAGCTTTAAAACTGAGGGACTAGTTTGCGTAGAAACGGAAAGACGGACAGACGGACGGACAGACGGGCATGGCTAGATCGACTCGGCTGTTGATTCTGATCAAGAATATATATAGTTTATAGGGTCTGCTTCACTGCGTTGCAAATTTCTGACTGAAATTATAATACCCTGCAAGGGGATAATAATAAATAAATTAAATATAAATGTTTGTCTACAAAATATCACTGATCATAAATAAAATTAGAAAACTACACTGATACATATATGCACATTTTAGAGATAGCATAGGAGAGTTTAAGCAATCACAATCCCACAATAGATAATGTAGTTGATTGGAAGAACCTTTTTACCTAAGCTCTTTGTTCTTTTACTGTTTATATATTTTTTGCCTTTGTATTTGCTTGTATTTTCTGATACGTAATTATATTTTCTCGTCTTCGAAGAGCCATGATTCAGAAGTCTCTCTGTCTGTCTTATCAATTATCTGCTGTTAAGATACTTTACAGCAATGATTATGATACATTCCCCGGCAGACGGAGTCTTCTTGCGAGCTAGGGCCTGCTGGTAGCCTCAGTTTCAGCCGCGAACTGAAGGCGTCAAGATGAACCATCTTAAGTATCTCTTGATTGGGCTAAGTCTCCTACTTGGTGAGAAGAAAGGATTATTAGAAAGGAATATCAATCCAATAACCTTATTTTTAGTTGTGGGAAACGGCTGGACTTATTGCCAATTGAGCAAGGCCAATACCTGGACTGATCGAACCTTCGCCCAGAACATAAACAATCGCTTTGAGCTTCTGCTCACGGATCGCCTGCAGCCTAATCAGTTATTGTACCTGCTTTGCGGAGGCGGACAGGCGGTTTTCAGCACCACCTGTTTGTCAAGCGGCATCCTTTACCCACCACTGCCCACTACAAACTGTACGGTGGCTCTTGCTCCTGCCGTGGAGGCTGTCAGGGATCCCAGTTGCTCCCATACCATGTACCGCGTGGGCTTTACCTACCAACATCAGTTTCTTGAGATCTATCGCAGCTGCTACCAAGCCTCCACCATGACAGCTTATTTCTCCATCACCAAGGTCTATCCCACCTATTTGAGTGAGTCCAGGCTGCTTTTCTTATTATCCAACATAGATACATCCCAACTTATATATAGATTCCGATTCCCCGCCTCCAACTTTCGACCGAGACGGACTAATTAGTCCTGCGGATGCTGCCACCTTCCAGCGGAGTAGCGTTTTCAATCGGTTCGAGGCTATTCTGGGCCCACACCAGAACTATGTCCCGACTGCCCAAAGTCCCTCCTTCGACCGCGGCCATTTGAGTCCGGCTGGAGACCACACCTTCCCGCGGAACCTGCGGCAGACGAACAAGTACCTCAATGTGGTGGCCCAGCACCAGAACATCAATCGCAGCAACTGGAAGATCGTTGAGAATTGGGTGCATCGTCTCTTTTCCGAGCATCAGTTTGATGTCCTCAAGGTGTGCACCGGAGCTCTAGATGTCCTTGAGTTGAACAACATTAGGTCGCAGCCGAGGCAGGTTTTCCTGGCGCCGAACAAGAACCCG
The DNA here is from genome assembly GCA_018905755.1 of Drosophila ohnishii. Classification (NCBI taxonomy): domain Eukaryota; kingdom Metazoa; phylum Arthropoda; class Insecta; order Diptera; family Drosophilidae; genus Drosophila; species Drosophila ohnishii. Next base: position 8,586 of record JAEIII010045297.1, on the reverse strand, counting down.
GTTCCAAAGTGGATGTACAAAATCGTTAGCCATCTCTCGGGCTACAAGGTCGTCGTGTTGACCTACAACAACGGATGGGCTAATCAGAGCCTAAACCCCTCATCGGTCTGTCAAATGGTCAATTGTCCGCGCTCATTGAATCCCATTGGTACTGGTTTCACCTTTTGCTGCGATCCAGCGCATTTTATAAGCCATAATGTCCCTAAATTGACGGGAGTTTGCTAAAATCTAGCTTGTACATTGTTCTTGATCGTGGATGCGTTGTTTATACTGACAACAAGTGATTTTATCTACCTCAATAGATAGATATATATCCAATTTTAATTTCAATAAAGTACTAAGTATGCCAAATTACTAATCTTCAAGAAATTTGAATCTTTGGTGTTTTTATACCCAATATTATTTAATTATTAAATTATATATTAAGTTGCTAAGAAACTATGCTATGCCATCATCTTGGAATCCTTACTTTGTCTTTGAAAAATCGTTCGTCACATCTAATGCAAGGTTACAAAAGCTTTAGAGGAAATAGTTCATAAATTGTTTACAAAATCCCAACTTTAATGTTCACTGTCAGCACACTCCAGTTAGCCTTGGGACATTGGTTCTGATAAAATGACTCGGATTGCAACAGTAGGTGTAACCAGATCCTCTTGGGCGCAGGGAATCGGGGCATCTGACCACATGGCAGACCGATGACGGGTCCGGCGCGTCGGTTGCCCAACCATCGTTATACGTCAAAATCACGAATCTGTCGCCCGAGAGGTGACTAATGATTTTGTAGGTCCATTGCGGAACCGGATTTTTGTGCGGTGCCAGGTAAATCTCAGTGTGCTTCAGCTCCAGAACACCCAACGCCCCTGTGCAGACCTTTAGAGCATCGTACACTCCTTCGGAGAGCAGTCGTCCGATCCAGTTCTCGACTGTCCTCCAGTTGCTGCGATTGATTAGGTAGTGCTGGGGCACGACATTAATGTACTTGTTCGTCTGCTGCAGGTTCCGCGGGAAGGTATATTGAGCCGCCGGAGTAAGATGGCCGCGATCGAAGGCGAAACTCTGGGGAGTGGATACATAGGGCTGAGCTGGCCCCAGAAGAGTCCTAAAGCGATGATAGACGTTTCTCTGCTGGAAGGATGCAGCATCTGCAGGACTAATGATTTCATCTCGGTCGAAATGATTCGCCTGGCGATCAGCATCTTATTTTAAGGAAAAGTACTCAAGTTTATCAGATAACTAATCAGAAAATCTAACAAAACTCACTCAGGTATGTGGGGTAGACCTTGCCAATGGAGAAATGAGCTGTCACAGTGGCTGCATCGTAGCAGCTTCTATAGATCTCTAGAAAGGTTTTCTGAAACCGAAAGCCCACGCGGTACATGGTGTGGGAGCAACTCGGATCCCTGACTGGCTCAACAGCAGGAGCCAGAGGAGTCACTGAGCAGTTGGTCCTAGGCAGCGGTAGGTTAAGCTGACCACTGGACTGACAGGTGCTACTGAAAGCCACCTCTCCGCCGCCACAAAGCATAAGCAGGTTCTGATGGGTCTTCAACCTATCCGTGAGTAAAAGTTCGTAGCGATTGTTGACGATGTGGGCAAAAGTGCGATCTGTCCACGTATTGGCTTTGCTCAGCTGGCAAAAAGCTAAGACATTTTCCACAACTAAAAGGGAGATTATTGGGTTAATTAGAGTGCTTTCCACTCTGCATACTTACCTTGGAACATGCACAGGCAAAGCAGGAGCTGGCGTAGCTTGTACATGTTTCTGCTTTGAATTTGACCACAAAACTGAGGAACCCAGCTAGAATTGCTAGAAATGTGCATTGTTGTGCATTGAATAATGACTTGCACTGTCACCCATCTAAATTGCTAAACAGGAAATTAGGTAGTTTGATTTTGAGTCAATGTGTGATTTAATTACATTGCTTTCACGTTGTTTTGATATGTAAATGTGATACAGTTTGAAGGACGCTACTTATGGTCTAAGCAACTTAAATTTTATTTATTTTTAAACTGATTTTCCTTATAAATAATAGACACGAAATAAACCTATAGTTTAAGGGAGACACCTCCGCTTTGTCTTTCTAAAGCTTATTTAATATAAAATTCCTAAATCCTGGATGCTTCTGAACAGTTGTTTGAATTCCTTGAAACGGCTTTTTAATAACTTCGCTGTTTTTTTTTAGGGAGTATATGCTTTTATTAACGTTGCTGTTGTCATAGTAAGAGCCAGTGTTTGCCCGAGGCAGGATCAATAACTGGAATGCACTGCGTTATATGACTGACCTGACTCCTACAGCGTCGCGAGGGACCAACTCTTGGTCAGCTGCATCCTGGCCCTGACTTCGCCGGAGCTCAGGCGCGACGCAGCACGCCCGCATAAACATGACCTGATTGATGTTGGTTTTAGTTGGCCATTTATTTGTTATTTGCGCGTTACATTACACTCCCAGTGCCGAGTCCGGCTCGCAGCAGCAGCCGGAGGGCAGCCGCCTAATGGACGTGGAGCTGACACATCCTTAAAGTGGCACTCCGGGTGGCACGGCACTCCTGGCTTTAAATGCCGTCCTTGTGCATTCAATTTGTCACATGCCAGGCAGCCGCATATTTGGACGAAATATTTTTGAATGTGTCACAAATTTTGCACAAACGTCGGCAGGGACGCGAAGGACGAGGGCGGCGAGGACGCACACTGGCAAACATGAATTATGCTTATCCACGTGTTATGCATAATGGCTAGCCGACCTTCCGTCGGCATTCCCACAACCTAATATTAATTTGCTGATTTATGAGCGCCAGCCCACAGCGAGGCAACTATAAATTTTAATGAAAATTTAATAAATGCGTCGTCGGCCAGAGAGTTTTTGGCCAGCCTTTGTTGTTGCCGGGCTTGTGTGCATTGAAATTTAAGCAATTACATGATGTGATGGCCAGCGCCGCCATTTTTGGTGCTCTGCGGCTTTAAGAGGGGCTCCGATTCGAATTATTTCAGCAATAACCACTCATTAAAAATGTACATAAGTCCTTAGCCAAACACTCGCATTCGCTGTGGATTAGAGCGGAATGCAGAGTGCAAAACCAGCGAGCCCGCAAAAATGAAGCCTCTTCAGAGCGGCCACAGAAACAAACTGACAGCCCAGCCCAGACCAGACCAGACCAGCCCAGACTCACAGGCGGTCGATACAAAATAGTTAAATATTTTATGCCACTGCTATTTTACGCTTGTAAATCACAGTCAGACTCGGAGTCAGAGTCCAGGCCACAGACAGACAGCCCGCCGGCTGGGGCTGCGGCGGAGGAAAACCGAAAAGTTCGCATCGGAAAGTGAGCAAGCATTACGGTTAAGTCCGGTCCAGGTCCCAGGATGGGATGCGGTGGCCACGAGCTCCAAATAGTTGAGCTCTCCTCGGCCTGCGGTGCCGTCAGACTTTGCCCACCTGGTCGGCTCTGTGCTCCATGTGTGCATCTCATGGATTCCTGGCGCTCAGACCTATTTAATATTAAAATCAAATTCCTCGAGATAAATTTCATTTCGGCCAGCCAAACGTCGACATCTGATAGACAAATATTTGCCCGGCCCAGCCATTTGCATTGAATAATTTACCGTCTGAGTGCAGCAGACTCGGCAGCCGACAGGACCAATAATAATTGGATAAACGCTTTTAAATGGCATGCAACAAATTAACAATCATAAATTACATTAATTGCATTGCTGGGGACAGGGGTGTAAATAATTGAGTTACAATTTCGGCCTTACCACATACCAACATGTGTGCCAAGGTGTGTCTCAGGTGTCGAAAGGTACACAATTCAATCTGCAGTAAGCAATGTATATTGAGGAAAAACCTGCCCTTGGCATCTCAATGTTGATGTTCATCATTCCGAAATGGACCATGTCTATAGAAAGAGCTTGTTTTTTGCCTGTTCCTTGCGATGCCCCCAATCCAGGACCTGTTTAAGCAAAACGGCCAAACAATACAGACAGAACGTAATGGATATCGATATTTTTTATTTAGTTGGGTGGCTGTGACTGTGGCTATGGACGATGAATGCTGGTTGCTGGATGAGGGATGCTCCAGTTCCTGTTTCATCAAAGCAGCTGCCTGACAGTCGGTACAGTTGGCGAGGTCCTTCGTGCTGGCTTGCAGCGATTTTAACAAACAAATCAATTTATTTGCCAGATTACAATTTACGTGACTCAGATACAAATTGCTTTATTTATTTAGCAGAGCACAATAAGTGAACCAGCGCGGAGGAGGCAGCCCCGAGGTCGGCGGTGAGCTGAAACAAAACAAAAACGTTGGCGGGCAAATACATCAATTAGATACACAGAAGCGGACTAATGTAATGACTAATTGAGTTCAGGATATGTTCACATGCAATGCTGGCCTTAGCGGACACGTTGAGCCCGTGAGGCTGTTATTTTCATCTAAAACAATGGCTTAACCTTTGGCATTTCAGGGGAAAATCAAATTTTAAAACAAAATTTTCGTAATTTCGCATAGCATAATAAAAATAATTGATTTTATTATGGATATCATGGATTATAATTAGTAACTCAGATCAGGTTAAGGAAGTCAGTAAACAATGATGTTCAATAATTAATTCTGATTAAATTCTAGGTTACTTTATGTATTAATTCTATAGCTATAATCAAGCTCAACTTGAAAATTAATTTAATAAAATTTAATTCTCAGTTAAACTGAATTTCTTTACGTGCAGATAATGCTGAAATCGATATACAAACAAAAACCCAACGCCAACCATCTATGAATTCCAATTCATCAGGCTCAAAACAACAATTAAAAAGTGCCCACCCAGTCAGAATATGGCACAAGTGGGCGAAACACAAAAATATAGCGGGGGAGTCGACGCTGGATAAATAATGAAAAATAAAGAGAATCGATCTCATTACTTAGCAACGGCCGGGAACACAAAGCCAGCTGAAGTGGCTGTAAGTTTAATAACAGAAATGCTCAAAACATAAGCCACAAAGGCGGGACTCGCACAGAAATGTCCAGCGAGCGAGCAAACAAAACAAAGTCGGCAAAAACCCCAAAAAGCAGAACTCAATCAGGCATAAAACATTAAAAGCTTCCCAAGTAGCACGAAAGAAATGGCCCGGCAATCTATCGAAAGGAAGAAAAGGACCAAGCAAGGAGGCGGAGGAGGAAAACCGAAGGAGGATGAAGACTGAAGCCGGGAAAACTGTAGCAAGCAAAACCTTAAGCGGGTGAAAGGGCAGCAGGGCGGCGAAGGAAGCGGAAACAGTGCAAGTTAAAGTTTGCAGCAACGGACTCCATCTTTGAATTAGTGAATTTCCGGTGGCAACAACTGTAACTCCGAAGAATGTTTTAATACTGTTTCGGTTTTTTGCGCAATCTCGGTTTAAATGCTGCAATTGTAAAGGCCAAAAGGAAAAGGCTCCATCCATGTCCCTCGGTGGCTTGTGTGGGCTTCAGTTTTAGTTTTTGTTCGCACAGATGCAGCGCTTTGCTTTTGTTTTTCTGTAGTTTTTCCAAAGGAAAGCTTTGCGTTTCGCTTTGACCAAGATAAGCCACGGATTCAGGAAACCGAATATGGTATCTGGCCGGGACAGAAACGGCTCCAGCCGGGGCTGGGCTGAAAGCCACAGTTGGTTTTCGGCTCGACAACATTAAAGGCAGCCGCAGCAATCAGCAAGCCGGCCGCAAATCGATTAACTTTGGCTTCTTAATTAACATCTTTTGTGGTCCATGGGTCCACTGGTGGACTCCGGGCATGTTGCTTGAATAAATTACGTGCGACAAGCCGCAACATGTTAATCCCACGTCAACACAGCCGCCGCCGCCGCCTCCTCCGTTCATTCCGCATGCACGGCCATCGTTCATTTAACTGCTTATCAAGTATGGACGGGGAGGCGGGGCATGTCCTGTCGTGCGGTCGCCCTCCTGTCACAGTCCATAATAACAATAATAATAATACGTAATTCCCGCAGCCCGGAATGGGCGTGCAATCAACGGATGCGCCTTAATGTATGCAATGATTGATATTACTCCGGCATCGGTATCGGCATCGGGAGTCCGGGCCCCAGCATGTCCCGAATTAGGCCATGTCGCCGGGCATTAGTTGACAGATGGATCGCACTGCAAATTGTATGCCTTAAATAATGCATTAAATTAAATGGCCGACCCCGAGAGCAAACAGCTGCCAGGTAAGAGCAGCTTCTGTGGCAACACGGCACCGAGAAAAATGAGGCAGACAAACAAACCGTAAATGCAGTTGCAACCAAAAACCAAACCGAAGCAACCCAAAAGCCGAAACGCACAGGGAAGCCCGCAAATTGCATACAAATGAAGCAATTTGCACTTGAGGCTGGCTGCCTTCCAGGCGAAATCAATTTTCAATTAAGAATTGCATATTTTTGTACATTTATATGGACGTTTCCAAAGGAAGAAAAGGCAGGTTCCATATATATAAATTAATTAAAAAATATGACTAGTAGGGTAAGAAAATAAATTAATGTTTCAGGTACATACTTAATAGATTTCTTATTAATTTTGAACTTATGTAAATAATTTCTTATGCTAAGATGTTTACTTGAATTTATGTTTAAATATATTTTTGCAACATTTAAAAATAACCCTTTTAAAACAAATTAAATCACAAAACATACTGGTTATTATAAATGTATTTTTCCTTCGTTTCTGCTGATATTTTCTTGGATAAACACCCTATAATATATTTTGTATAGACGGCAGTGTTTACCCAGGTTTACGCATTTACACATTTTACAGTTTGACTCGTGAAGCCGGCGCAAGTTTAATTGGAAAATCAAATTAAATTTCGGGACTTAAGCACATTACGTATACGCCATGTTGCTCGCACATAAAACTTATTCCGCTCGCTGGCTGTCTGCCGGGTGGAAGTTAAGGCATTTTTAGCAGCTCAGCTCCCAGATACCCGTGCTGGCAATCGTACCCGAACTCGCTCTCGTACTTTTTGCCATCGGCTGTTGCTGCTCTAAAAGCTTTGCCCCATTTGCAACAACAACTAAAAAGCACGAAGAACAACAGTTACAATAATGGCAAACCCAAGAGATAAAAAGATAATATCCATTTGTCTGTTTGTTGGTTGTTTGCCAGCAGCAGCAGCAGCACAGCAGCATCGGCAGTAACAACATTTAAGCGGATTTCGGTCCGCTGCCGCTGTCAACTTTTGGCCAGGATCGACCGCTCCGTCCATTTTAATTGATTTGCATGGCGCATTCTGGGGGCCAGATGGTTTTGGTGTGGCTCTGCGGTGGTGCGGCAAGGGGCTTAGTTCGGAAACCCCTTGAATTTGCGATGGCTGCACATTTTCGCTGATTTGCTGAATCCAAATGAGACCCGAAAGTTGAGTGGAGTTGAGTTCGGGACATCAGGGGCATTGTTTCAAATCGAACTGGGCAGCGATGCATAGCGAGTGAGAGCTCTAATTGGAATGGATCGGCCGGAAGGAATGCTAATGTACGGCATAACTTTGAATAAGGATTGGGCCCGCCGACACACACATTTGTCATCCGCTGACGCTGACGTCGGGGCCTTATTATAATGTCATTGTGGTGGGGAAAGTGTCAGCCATTAAAACCGAACATCATCATCTATTTGGAACGCCTTTGCTCTTATTATTTCAGCCCCGCTCCGCGTTCTGTTCGCTCACCCAGTGTGACAACAAAGCGAACATAAAAATCCACATCGTTAAAAATTTGCGCAACGCAACGACATATTGGCTAAAGTATTTCATCAAATTGAATTCAATCACGTGCCAATGATCAATCGATACTGTCAGCGTAAAGCACAAAGCCATGAATGAAGCGCCCTCTAACTGGATTGGAGCCGTTTTCCTCGTTTTTTGGGGCCCTGAGTTCCCGCTCTGGGTCGAATTTCGGCGAATGTTTGCCGGCACGAGTTGATTGAATGACTTTTGACATTAGTGCACAATGTCGTTAATCAAAATGCTTGCGCTCTGGCCCACAACCGAGTCCAAACAGCAGCCGGAATCCCGAATCCTGAATCCGAAACTGGCAGCCTAATGCCTGGCATGTGTCGAATGTCAATGGTTGGGTGTCTGGCAGGGATTCCCAGCTATGCGACCTATGCCGCACCACAACTCTGACCCACATACGCACCTACACTAATTCAATGAGATGGCCGACACAGACAGGCCGGCATTATGACATGGCAGGGAATTCCATTTAGCGACCTTGAAGTGATTTTTGGCCAGCCAAATGTTTGGGCCACTTCATTGAAATCGCTGCCTGTCTCTGCCTCGGTCTATGTCCTGCCCTGCCCTGCGCTGTCACTGTCTGAGTGTGCGTGCTGCAAAGTTAATTCCGGCACAATAAAAATCTGTTTTATGGCGCCGAGTGTGTGCCTGCTCATTAAGCATCTTCCGCTGGCAAACAGCTGTGAATGTGTGTGTTGAAGGGGGGTAGGAGAGTTTGGGTGTGGGTGTGGGTCATGGGCGTAGGTTTGGGTGTGGGTCTGGGGGCCATAAAGCGCACTCTTATGTAAATGTAGCCAGGCACGAACCAAGGGGTTCTGCTGCTGTTTATTTCCCGCACACAGG
>JAEIII010045294.1:1694-25564 GCA_018905755.1 Drosophila ohnishii | reverse complement strand
TATTATTCATATATGGTTATGTCAAGTGATAAGCGTGTAAATTGCATTCAAGATAAGTTGGCAATCATCAATCATCGCTTAAATCGTCGATCCGGGACGAGGCGAGAATAGCGAAAGCCAGACGGTCGTCGGTCTGGCGATAAATTTTTAACGATACTGTACCGATGCTCATATAAATATATGTGGGAATGATTTTACCTTATCACTACCTACTACACGTCTATTGACGATGCCCTGGACAACGAGAACTAGCAGATGAAGAGGCAACATTTCTATTAACTAAAATTGAACTTTATATTACATTGTAAATAAAATAATCATTATAAATAAAAACCCCACATATTTAATATTTAGAATAATTTAAACTATTAAAGTTCAAACACAGCACCCTCACTCATGCTCATAAAATATTTCTTTTTATGCTATCCCAGTAGGCTTTTTAAAACCTTCTAGCCGATGTCATGTTCTCGTTTGGGTAGTTTATCACAAACTCAATTGAACTCAAACATATCGGTTCATAGAAACTGAAAGATTTTGGAAAAGATTTCAACGTGAAAGTATTTTATACATTAATTTTATTTCGTCAAAACTTTAAGTTCATTAAATTTTTTGAGTTGTGTGCAAAATTAAATTAAATTTTTTGTTGTCCTTTAAAAAAAAAAATGGAACCTCTTGAGTTTAAGGTACCCAAAAAAGTAAATCGACACGTGCTTAAGGCTTTGGACTCTTTGCAAACGTCCAGGACAGATTTTGTTTCGGTTTCCGCGATACAAGACAGAGTGAAACACCTAATGCGATACACGAAGCCTGTCGAAAACTTGGAGGACGTGGTGGTTGACTCTTTGAAACGCCAGACCGAGTTAGGAATCATTACACGAAAAGGCTCGTCTGAATATTCAGTGGCCTTGGGATTTCCGGGGCTGCATTCAAAGAAAGTCAACCGCCACGTCCTCAAGGCCTTGGATTACCATCAACAAGCCGGAAGAGACTTTGTAACGCTGATAGACATTCAGGAGCGTGTTAGAAAAACCATACGTAGAACAAAGCCCGTAAAAAACTTGGACCAAGTCGTACTAGAGGCTTTGAAGACCCAGGCAGGGCTTGGGCTTGTAAGGCGATTCGGATCAAACAAATACGCTCTGAACCGCGCGGTACAGGGACTACGATCTGTAAAGAAAGAGGTAACTATCCACTAAAACAGTCGCTGTTTAATTGCATTTTTAAAACCTACCCTAATTGTTATAGGCTGGTGATCGATGCGTGGACTCCTTGACTGTTAATGAAATAGAAAGAACTCGTAATATTCTGCGTAAAGCCCGAAAGCCGTTGTCTAAAAGAAAGCCGCGGGTAGTCAAGCCAAAACCGGTCAAAACTGAAACATCTCCCGGAAACTTTCCGACCATAATCTGTGAAAATGTATTTATGATGGATCGCGCTTTACATACGGAGGAGAAATTTAAAAACTAAAATGCGAAACGGAAACATACGAAACTGGTTCAAATCACGCTTAAGGCGAGCAATAAAATCTTCTACCTGACATAGAATGGTTTAGCAATTCCAGCCAAGTACGATTAAAAAAAGAGGCAACAATCATAATCACAAAAAAAATAATAAAAATAAGTAACCCCCCTACCTGTCTTGTACCTTATAATCCCTCTTCAGCACTCTATGCTCCATGACTACTTTTCATATATGGTTAAGTCAAGCTTGTAAATTGCATTCTAGATAAGTTGGCAATCATCAATCATCGCTTTAATCGTCGAACCGGGGCGAGGCGAGAATGGCGAAAGCCAGACGGTCGTCGGTCTGGCGATAAATTTTTAACGATACTGTACCGATACTCATATAAATATATATATACAGCGACGACAAAGGAATGGCAGCTCCTGCCGGAATGTCGCTTAAATGCAATCAAATTGAAAATCAAACCGATGAAGACATTTTGGCCGCAATGGAGCTAAGTGGGCGAGCTGCCACGCCCTGTGTTGCATTAGCTTCGCCGTTTAACCCCCATCGAATGCGGCAAAAAGTATGTGCACAGCGGGAAATTTTAACTGGAATTTAAAAGCATATTATTTAGGATGTATGATAGTGTAAAAGTTGTTTAAAATATATTAATACTCTTGCATGTTATTTGAAAGCTAAGAAAATATATGAATTATTAAAACCATGTTTAGTTTAGTTTTCTCAATTGTTCTCTGTGTTTTCAGGAGCAGAAATTCAATGGTCTAAACGAAAGTACAAAAACACAGCGACCAACTCAATAGGATTTACATTTTCCAGCTATTGAACATGGGCACTGGTGGGGAGGTAGGGTCGGAGCTTCCAAGAAAAATCATGAGGACATGGACGTAAAGTTGGATGGGGGGAGAGGAGGGGTGTTCCGGCAGGATTGGGGGCAAACCAGTTAAGTCAGCATGTCTCTGGGTCTCTGGCAAAGGCGAGCGAACAAAGACCAGGGCAAAAAATGTAAAAACTATTAAGCGGCATTAGCCGCGCGTTGCGCTTTGTATTTTCCGCCCAGCCCCCTCCCTCTGCCACTGTGTGTCCCCTCGATTTGGGAACCCCTTTTATCCTTTTAACCGGATTCAATGCGCTACAAATTACAGGCAAAGTGTCAGGCATTGTCGACTCTCGCAAGTGCATTATGTTAAGAATACTATAACCATTAAAAGGCAGTTTGGGAGAACAAATCTAAGAAAATGTAGTGGCTAAAAAGGAAATATACCTACATCTAAAAACTAAGGTCTTTTATATAAATATTTCCCAGCTTCTATATTAAAAAAATACTAAAGCAAACCCAGCTGAAGAACAAAATACATTTTCCTTAGGGTGTCCAACTATTCCTTCTTGCCCAGTTTAAAAAATTTCCTTTGCCTTTTTTTCTCCGCTGCGGCTACGGATTCTGGCTCTGTTCATGGTGTTTCCCGTCGAACTTTTGATCGAATGTCAAGTCATTCAAGTCAATGTCGGTCGCTTGGTTGACTCTGCCATGACCATTCCGCGTCCACTTCCACTTCCACTTGATCCCCGCTTCGCTCTCTCACCATCCCTTCCAGCAATTTCCCCCATTCTTCGGCCGCGCGCGAGCATTAAGCCATTTTTTTCCTCTGCATCCGGATATATGTATATATGGACATCCTCCGAAGCCCTTAGAGCCGCAGGACGATGGGCGATGGACTGGGGACTGTGGACTATGGACGGCTGACTACGGACTGGTTTCTGCTGCTTGCAAATCTAATTTCATATTTTATGAAGTGCCGCACCGTTTGCGGCTGCCCCGCCTCCAATTTGACGCCTTTTATTTCACCTGGCCATGGTCGCTTCCGTGGCTGCACTGGAAAATCAATTGTTGAGCACATAAATTTGTTAGCACGAAAATTGCACCTTTGGGTAAAATTTATTTTTAAAATGCATTCGGCGAGAAAAAGGGTCGAAAGCCAACCGCAAATGGGGTGAGAACCGGAAAATAGCATTGACAGGGCATCGATTGGCATTGGATATAGTCAGCACTTTCAGCTCTTTCATTAGATCCCAACAATGCAATCAGTCTGCTCGATGCTGAAGAAACCATTAAATTACCAAAGCATAAATAAAGATTGTGGTACCAACAAATAGTTTGCTTGCTTTTAATTTGAATTAATTTTATTTCAGGAAAATGCATTTCAAAATCATTTTAATCCTCTTATCTCCAAGTAGTTTTAGTTTCCTGTTAGCCAGTGTAGTTATGTTAAGCAAATAAAATTATTAAATATAATATATTCCCTGCCCCACCTAGATCTGGGTTAATACCAAGTGCAAATGGCTTGGCAGGAAAGAAATGCGCAAATTTTGCAGCCAAATGTCTCGGGGTGTGAGCAACAATTTATCTGCCGGATAAGAGCTACGAATGGGGAGCAGTTGAAAGGTAGTGGCATTAATGTTTTTGCATGGCGGACGAGGGCGGCTAGCGGAAGCGGAAACGGCAACGGCAACAGCAATGGCGACATTGTTGAGAACATGCACGTGAAACTTGTTACACAAGAACTCCTGCTGAAGACGAGCACTCGGCAGCTGCAATACAAGTGCCGGTTCAACGCCGGGGCATGCAAGAAATCTTAACAAAAGCGGCAATTCATTTTAGCATTCCTCGGATCCAGAAGACGTGCACCTGTCATGTGTGTGCGAGTGCGATAACGATAGAGCCAGGTGTGTGTTTTTGGGGTCGGAAGCGGAGCGGTACGGGAGGTCAGCCAGTGTCAAGCGATACTCGGCACCTTGGGCAGGCAGCCAAGTGCTTGGCAATATGCTAAAAGGGCAGCTGAGCTGCCTGGCAAAAGGATGCATTCAAAAAGTTAAGCGCACAAATGAGATAACTGCGAGCGAAGGAGCTAAGGAAATCTTATGCAATCCTCATACAGTAAGCAACCTTTCAGCTGGGCTCTCCAAGGTAACACTTGTTTCAGAGAATCCTTTCTGATACTCATTTCAATGGAATTAAGGGCAAAAACAAATAAAATAAAGGATGAATGGCGTAAATGCAGGGCATGCCAGACGCAGATCACTCAGATAGTCATTATTTTTCTTACAACATTTCTTGTTATTATACTTCATAGCTATCTTAGCAAAATAAATAATAAAATAAATACCCTTAGTTAGGAGTTGCGACTATGTTTTACTGTACTGGCTTGGCTGGGCGTGCCTAAATGGGGAGCTCTCTTACGTGACAGCTGCGATTTGCCTCAGTTGCGACTCTGGCAACCCAACAATGTGGGGCATTCAGTCGAAGCTCTGGTAGAAGAGCCGTGGCTATGGGGGGGCTCTGTGGCACGTGGACTATTCGGCCACAAAGGCTGAAAACGCCTCCTTTGGCTATCACTCAGCAACCGAGTGACATTCAATTGAAATGCGCAATGTGTGTTCGCGATCGAAAACAAGAACACCCATTCATGGCAAATGCTTAGCGAATGGGACACTTGGCCCCCATAGCATTTTGGTCGTTTTCGTTCTCATCTGACCGAGTGTCAATTGCACGATGGCCTCGGATGACACACACACACACACATCGCAGTCTACAATCCCAGATCCCGAATTTCGAATCCCGTCTTATAATCGCATAGATGTCAGACCGCAGAGCCAATGGGTTGGAATTACACACGCATTGACCGAACTAAACGGCCCGTAACCGGGCTCCATTTCTCTATTTCATGGCCAGCAGTGCTGCAGTCGGATTGCTGCCAAAAACTGTTGCAGATCTCCTCCAGCGATTATCGCGACAAAAAGTACACAAAGGGCGATGTGGTTATAATTGCTCTGTCAGAGAGTTACAGCCGCCAGATAAGCCAACTCGAGCAAAGCGACATGCTTGTTTTCGATGATTGCGGGCCAAACTATTGTTTGAATTTAGCATAGAAAGTGTGGTAATAAGAGTTGGTAATAAATTTGCACAATTTACTAGGGATTCTTTAGAAATTTAGTTAATTTCTGGTTTGCTTTGAGGCAGTTTAAACCCAACATTTTGATTCGCGTACGAAGTACCTTTAATTCTCACCTTTCCACACCAGTGTAAGTTCCATTTAAAATTCAAAAGCAAGAAATACCCCAAGGCTGGCTCCATCCCATACAGTTTTCAACGCTTGACACCAGTTTAATGCGGTGCTAGATGGGCCTGCTCCATATGTCCCTGTGCAGCGGGTACGACTGCAGCTAACCGCTGCTGCGGACCATTTAGGAAATGAGCCATAAAGCGGCGCTGCGATGAAACCACCAGTCGTCGGGAGACCGAATTCTTGGGAAATGCCAAAATTGGCCTAGACACTGCACTTGGGCCTGAACGGCGAACACTGAACACCGAACACTGAGCAGTGGATGAGGCTCGTATGCACTCAATTTTTGTCACTGGCCCTAGTGTTTTGCCTTTGCATGCATAAGTAGCCATTTAGTGTTGTTATGCTTATTACACGTGCACACACACACCCCACACACACACAGAGAGAGCCACAGAGCCACACCAGCCAGACGAAGAGTCAACTGTCGTCTGGTGTCTCCGGCGGTTAGGCCCGTTTCTGAGTAGTCTCCTTAAGTGCCGAGGCGTCTACAACCATATAACTACTAGCATTGCACTCGGGAAAATGTCTTAAAAAATTGTTAATAATAATGGTTTTTTGGGGTTAGAAAAAATATATAAAATATTAAATTGGCTTAAAGATATCTTCTTATTTTAAGAAAATAAAGTGAGTACTAGTTCAGTTTGTTTATTTTAAAGAATTTATTGGGTACCCATTAATTGCAAGATTGTTTGTTTTTGTCTTAAAGTGCATACAGGTTTCTCTCTGTGTAAATGAACATACAACAGGGAACATCAACAGCAACAGCAACGACAACGGCAGACAATTTCCATTTTTGTGTGCAGCTCATAAACCTTCAACTTTAGCTTCGGCAAGGACATTATGCAGGTGTCCTTACATCAACGTCCATGTGAATGCTGCTCCTTGATATTTTTATGTGAATTTATGTTTTTGATTAGTGCCGGGCCTGACCTGACTTATGCATGCAATTCAGCTTCAGTTTGGTGTTGGCTCCAGTCCCCAGCATTGGCTTAGACTTTCATTTGCTGTGACTTTAATAAATTTAACGCAAGTGCGAAATACGGAAACGGAAGAGTGTTCTGGCGAAGAGATTTTTTTAGAGAAATCTAGCCTTTAAATTAAAACTGTTTACATTTCAATAAATGTTTTGTATGTTAAGAATAAGGTTTGAATTTTTTGGAACAATTTCTTATGTAAAGAGTGTCCTGAATTTTTTATTTATAACGATTTAAATAATTTATTTAATATTTAAAATATATTATACGTTCCTTATTACAACAAAAACCTTAACTCATAAACAAAGAATACTACTTCTACCCAACTTTAATTATTTATTTCTAAATAAAAAGAGAAATCCAACTCGGGAACAACTTGAGCAATCTATGACAAGGCTCCCAAGGGCAGCACCGCCCCACCCCCTTGGAACACTGTGACCCAGGCTCCCAAGTACTCCGCTCCACTCCAGCCCGGCTCATCTTGTTTATGGGCTCGTAAAGCAGCGTGCCTACTTTGGGCTTATAATTCAGCCTCGAGTCTCGGAGCGACCCCAGTCCCCAAGTCCCCCTCATCACGCACTGATTTCACAGATCCCCCCAAGGCTGCCGGAGTGTGCGTGTGTGAGCCGTGCGGGCTGTCACATTTACATATGGGCTGGGACTTGTGTGCCTCTTGTTTTTCCTCTACTTGTTTTCCTTTTCGTTTTCGTTGCAAGTATGCAATGGAAAATGAAATTTATGCATTTCACCTAATAGAGGTGCACAAATGCTGCACATAAACTATTTAAACAGCTCTGCGGGCGGTCGAAATTTATTTAAATCTAAGCAAAAAGAAGCCCGACAGAACACGCAAAACACACACAAATATTTCAATATTTATTGCCTGGCCTAAAAGACCAGTTAAATAATTTAAAATGTCAAATGGCGAAAAACAATCCGCTCTCGACTGGCTTAGCTCCGGCGTCTGTGTGTGTGTGTGTGTGTGCAGGAAATGCCAAAAAATTAAAAACTGCATAAACATTTAAATTTATGGTTTTCTGGTTTCTGGCTAAGCTCCCTGCGGCATATTGATTTGTTCGATTTGCTCCGTCCCAGATTTATGCAATCTGTGCGGAGTTTTGCTTAAAACCAGGATATCTGCGCAGGGCATGTCCCTGAACTGCCACTTTAAATTTATTTATGCGCAACACACAAATTTAATTGCGTTTTCCGAGTCCTTCGGCGTCGCTGCTGTCCTTGCAGCATCCAAAGCACAATAAATAGTTTATTTAAGCACTGTTCCTTCTCCGCTGACGATGAAGGCGACTGGCGGGGGAGATAGGAAAAAAGCAATGGAAAACTGAGCACCAGGGCATGCGTTGAAATGAAGAAATGAAATTTTCATTGTTTCCCGCGCCCCAAGTGTTTGAAAAAGTGTCGCATTTTGATTGCGTTTTTCCTTACATTAAACAGGGTTTGGGCGTTCTTGGTCACGCTCCGTTGGCTAGGTATCCCTCAGATCCCTCGGCTCTCGCACCCTTGGACCGGCATCCCTTTGAAGTACTCACTCCGGGGTATCGGGCTTCGGGCTTCGGGCTCCGGGCTCCTGGGCTCCTACTCTGCCAGTTGCTCCTCGTATCCTCGCACACCTCGCATTGTAGTCGAAGGTCCTTGTCAGCGGTGCCGAATGCCACGCCCACTGTCACGGGCTGTGCCAACGCGTGGCCAAGTCATCTTTAATTCATGAAGCCAAGTTTTTTGTTTGCCGCCTGCATCCCGCTTCTGTTTTTTGTCTGCAGCTTTCACTCTATATGATTTAAAGGGGGAGCTATTTGGACTTGGAGACTTATTTGTAGCAGAATAATTCCGCAATTTCTTTGTCGATGACAGATAAATAAATAAAAATATAATTAATCCTAAGTATTTTCTAATAATAACGAGAGTTCTCATATGCGGTTTATAGGTACTTTTTAAAATAATACAAAGCCAAAGTGTAGGAAACTAATAGTGACTTACTTTCACCTTTAATCAGTCTTTAAACTTTTCTTTCTCCCTTTTTCCAATTTTTACCAAAAACTCTCTTAGCCGATAAACAAGTCACCAAAATTCATTGAAGCCCGGCCCCAAAGAAACCGTTTTCATTCTCCAGCCATCAAAATAAGAAAACAAAACTGACAATGAGTTTGCATTGTTAACGCGGCAGCGGCAACGTCAGCCGCAAAAGGTGTTCAAGCTCGCAGCTTACCTGGTGGCCAGGTGGGCCGTCGGGCAGGTCCTTGAACGCTTCAACACCTGAAGCAGCAGCTCGGGACTTTGCCTCCGCCTTCGTCTCCGTCTCCGGACGTATCCTTTCCTTACTCCTGCGCTTGCCGTTGGCTGCGGCAAACGAGTTGTAAATATTTATTTATACGCGCAGCGCGGTTTACAAACTGAATGGCTAGCCAACCCGCACCGCTGGAAACCACCAGAATCCTGCTAACCAACAAGTCAGTGTTGCCAAAAACAGAAGGGAGAAAGTAGCTAAAAGGATTAATAATTCAAATAATTATTAGGAAATAGTGGATGGAATGACAAAGTTAAGTTTAAATCCAACAAAAATACATTTAAAAGTGAAAATTTCACAAATTAAATTTTACAAACCTAAAAAATATTATTAAATATTTTCCACATAATCTCAATATAAATTCTTTAACCAATTTGTCGGGCAAATTGCTAACCTGGCTGCTCCGTTTCAAAGCTCAACCCACTAACCCACCTAGATCCCTTCTGGCTGCCTGGATGGAATTTTGATTTAGAATTTCTTGCCCGGCAGTGGCTCGACTAACTAACTAGAGTGGCAGCTCCGAGGATTTTTAGTTGTTCTCTGTGGTGGCCATCAAAATTGAGAGTTGGGCAGTTGGGCGACGTCACGTCACTGGCAGCATTTTTATTCGGATTTTGCGGTTTTTATTGCGGCAGCTACGCGTTCGTTTCCTGCTGTCAGCAGTTCACGTTGCCTGCCTTTATGTTTTTCCTCACGGAAGGTATATCCCATCTTTTTTGTTGTATTATTTTTTATTTTCACAACTTTCTTTTCTTTTTTTTTGTGTGTTGTGCGGCTCGACAGCATCTGGCAGCCACTAAAATCATCATCAGGCGGCGCGGCAAATGCTGCAGATGTTGCAGCTGGCGTTCCATCAAAATATAATCTACGGAAAAAATCTAAACGAGCTTCGGTCTAAATGTGTGACAAGTCGCGCACTTTTATTATGAACATTGAAGGCCTTTCACCCAAGCTCAGACTACACTGTACTAAAAAATATACAGAAACTTTAAAAACTAATAAACTCGATAACTTACTTACTAGATTTTAGTATTAGATCGTTGTAAGCCTGTGGTTCAGCTCAGGTTTTTGCCATTAAATATTATAAGCTCTTCTTTATCTATTACCAATTTTTTCTTTTGGGTGCATTACCCTTTTGAGCCATTTCTTTTGGCCGATTCAAATGCAGTTTTACAGTTCGCTGAGTGAAAACTTAAGCGGTTTTATGCACCCACACATCCCAGCAGGTGCACAGCCATTTTTGTGTTGTGACAGCAATTTTTCCCATCATACAGTCGGAGGTTGGTCAGTTTGTCAGCGCATAAATGCAGTTCTAAGCTAGTTTCGCCACTCTGTCCTTTTTTCGCCTGCTCTTTTTTACAATATGCAAACGTGGCTTTCGTCCTCGCCGCAGTTTTAGTTGATTTTTGTCAACCTATTTTTTTCTGGGGGCTCAGTCGGTTTTAGTTTGGTGGAGATGCGGCAACAATTTGCCACAGGATTTTAATGGAAAATATACAAAACCACAAAATATTTAATTCAATTTGTATATTGAAAATGGATCTTTAACAATTTGTATGTGTCATTTTTGGGTTATAAACCATATGCACAGTGGCGTTTTTAAGTTATTTTTAATTGTATGAAGTCACATAGTAAACATTTATACAAGTTAAGATAAAATATGGCATCTTGTTATTAGTAACAAGTAATAAGAAGTGAACTAGAAAAGTGACTGTTCAGTAAATTTTTAGTTGCAAGAAATAATAAGCATTACTAAAACGTAAGCGCAAATGAAAAAGTATACGTACAAAAGTTCAATTTCTTTACTAAACTTATAATAAGACATTTAATTTAAATGTTTTTGTACGTAAACTTTATTTCTTTTCCCAATAAATGTAAATTTTTAAAGAAAAATGAACAAATTAGACATTCTCTCCCGCTCTTAAAATATTTTAAATCGTTTTCCCTTGCATATGGCTAACCATTTTTTGTTGGCTGGTATATACATATATCTCTTGTATCCTGGCTGGATTGTAACCACCCTTGGAACGATCCCCGCTCCTTAATGTAGACGCGAAATTCCTTCAGGCATTTGTCTATGTGGCGGCTAATTTATAACTTGGTGACAGTTTATATGTCGCTTGTGGGTCGCTACGCGCTCTCCGTCAGCTATAAATCCATATTCCGCCAACGTTCGCCGCCGGCCGCCGGCTGAATGCCGCAGATGTTGGAAAAAATAAAGGCCATAAAAGCATAAAGTTGCATATATTCACCAAAATGAATGAAAAAGAAAAAAGGAGGCCGCTCCGCCGACTGTTATTGTTATTTCTGCTGTTGTTGTCTGCCGGAAGTCGGAAACCATTTAATTTGCTCATGTGCAACTGGGGCTCTCGTCCTGCGTTCCTGGCCTCCGCCGAGTCCTCCGGCTGTCGCTGGCCCAGCTGACATGTTTCCTTCTCCGGCCTTTTTTCGTTACTCCCTCTCGTTTTATTTTTTTACTTTCATATATTTTTGTTTGGTGAATTTTAGCGCGAAACATTTAATTCGGGCAAACGAGTTAAGAGTAAAGTTGTGTTAAGTTTTTGTCGAGCGTCGAGCGCGCTCGGCAAAAGAAAAACAAGCGAGGGGGGAAAGCGCCTCCGTTGAACCCAAAACCAGCCGGCAACATTTATTTATTTTGCTACTGCCGAGGAAGACCCCAAAGGACTCGGATCCTTTGCGTCTGTCAGTCTTTTACATACAAAGTCTTGTGCGCAGAATTTTAATTTGCAATTAAATGCAGCCCACAAGCAGCTTTGCATCAAAATGCCAACTAGGGGGCGGGAAAACTCTTGAGTGGGCCGAACCGTAGGGCTCCAAGGGTAACGGGAAAATGGCCTGGGAAAATGGGGTCTCAAGAACAGGTGTGTGTGTGTAAGGTCGATGGCGAAGGCCTGGGCAAGACGGTGGTGCTGCAGCTGAGAAGAAAACATTCCGTTTAGTCTCAGTGCAACAGCAGGGCCACGCCCTCGCCCAGCCCTGCTTTCCACCGCCCACTCATCCATCGCCGGGAAAGCTGCAGCTTAAGTATTTTCAACGAATGCGAATGTTTGAATTAAAACTTTGTAATTTCCCTTGTTTCATTTCATTTCGTTTTACTTGAAATTCATTTCTACGACTTCTCCCCCTATTTATTCATCCTTCCCCGTCGCATCTCATCCGCAGGAGCAGGACTCCTCTCTGTTTTCATTTTCTTGACTTTTGTTATGGTTGTTGCTATACACATAAAATGGCCACCACTCATCCATCTCCCGTCTTCAGGTTGGTTTAGCATTTTCGGTTTTGGCTTTGGCCTGCCTGGAAAACCGGAGAAATGTGCAGGGAATACACTGGGAAAATTAATATTAAATTAGGCATTGCGATTGAATTTGTCCTAAAATTAATTTAAATATTTTTTTTCTGCTAGCAATTAGGGGGATATTTCAATGACATTCCAAATTAATTTTAAGTCTAAATAAAATTGTGGTAATGTTTTAATTTTCGGATAATTCCTTTTCACATTTCTATAAATATTAAGTATTCTAATATAAAATTCCTATTTATACATAAATATTCCCACCTTATTTTATATTATTTCTCCCCCTGCATAGATAAAGAAATGGACAAGAGAGAAAGCCAGAGGGATACCGTTGGCAGTTGGTCGCCTGGGACAACCGTCGAATGCATTGGAGGGCAATTTCCTCTGTCCCTGCCTCCTGCCAGGCACTAAAACTTGCCTTTTGCCGTCAAAGTGCAATTTGTTCTGGGAACTGCAATTGCAGCCCGTTCCGCTCCCCAAGCCACGCTGCTTCCGACTTGTCAGACTTTAATTTGTTTACGCTTTTCGCAATTCGCCTTTTCTCCTGGCAGCTGGCAAAAGCTGTTATAATTGAACTAAGCCCAGCAGAGGCTTTCAATTGTCATAAAATGAGTTTGGCATGGAAAGAAGAAAAAAAAAATAGGACGCAAAATTTAAAATCCCTTAAGCCCCTTATGAAAACTGACGCCCAACTAACATTACGTTAATTTATAATCCCATAAAGCTATTAAGTGTTACACATAAGCGAATCAAATTTTATACGCTCTCCCCACGCTGCGGACCGGTTTAATTAATTGAATCCTTGAATGGGCTTAACACTCACTTAACACTCACTTTGGCTGCATTAACAGAGCCTCTGCTCGAGAGCAAATACTTTTGACTTGCACTGTGGTCGGCTTAATTAACTGTCGGGCTTAACAAAAAATTAATCAAATAGGCAGACAATGCAGGATGTCTCCTCGACAGGGAATATCAACCTGGAAACATTATGATGGCCTCGCAAAGAGAATGCACGAGCACGAGCAAGAAAATCAAACATTAATTTTCATTAGTAGGATAAGCTAGCAGCTAACAGGTACACTTGAATAATATTTGTCAGGGAAATATTTATTAAACAAGGTTAAAAGGTGAGTGACTGTTAAAGAACAAATATTAAGGGATACAAATATA
Source organism: Drosophila ohnishii (assembly GCA_018905755.1). NCBI lineage: Eukaryota > Metazoa > Arthropoda > Insecta > Diptera > Drosophilidae > Drosophila > Drosophila ohnishii. Next base: position 12,214 of record JAEIII010045294.1, on the reverse strand, counting down.
TAATTAATTTAGTTATTGTAATAATATTTATTACTAGGAAAGATTACTTTTTTGTGGAAGCATTTTGATTTTATTCTTACAAACAAAGCTCTGCATACAAAATTATATAAAATTACTAACACTTGCAGTGCACACACTCTCACATTTTAGCCAGCATCAAAATTTGTCGGCAATGGCCATTCGAATTTCTGAAACTCAGCCCGGGGGCTTAATAACTGTCTGGCTGAATTATAAATGAATATGTGAGAACGAAGGATCAAGTGCAGACCCATAGCCTTCACCCTCCCAGCCTGCCTATTAAAACGTAGGTACACACTAGACATTGGATTCCTGACACATGCATATTTACTGAAAATTGGTCAGTCCATTTCTGGAATTCAAATGAAACGTGAAACAAATTCTGTCTGCTCAAAATGTTACCTAATTGAAACAGGTATTTAACAGGAGATGTTACAATTAAAGGGAGCGGTTAATTAATCTTGAAGCAGGTACAACTTGTGGCTAACCAAGGATGACTTAATTAAAGGCTACTGAATTAGGGAAACTAAAGTTAGGATAAGGCTAAAATAATGTTAAACATATCCTTACCCATATTACAAATTTAGAATCCTTATAGCATTTAACCTAATTAAAAACGACAGATTTTTATCAACTCCGCTTAGGATTCTTTATGTTTTATCCTCACCAACTTCGCCATTGTGTTGAGTGAGATAATATTTGGGAAAAACACAGCAAGGATATGAAAACTTCGGCTCAGATATCTTCATTTACCGACTGAGAGTTGTTGTTTAATTTTGTAAATTATTATGGCACTTACTTAAGGGCATTCCGAGAGCAAGGACATTCTAGGGGTGGCAGTATGCGTGCGACATGTGCACAGCGTTTGACATTAGCGCCAAAGCTAACATGTAACCGGTTTCCGGCCAGAATAAGCTTTCCCTTCTGACCAAGAGCCGGCTGTGGCTAGAAGTACAGTGGTGATCACAATAATGGCAACAAGAATAATTTATAATAGTAAATTTGTATAACATTTCGATCTGAGTAATTTTCATAAAAAATAAGTATTGTTTGTAGCTTTGTTTCCACTACTATTAGAGTATTTTAGTGGCTATTATTGTGACCACAGCTGTATGTGGGTGGGTGTGCGTGTTTAAGTTTTATGTCTACATCGGCTGAGCCTGTGCAGCTTTAGTGCTGAACTAAGTAAATTTTTGTGTAAATGAGCAGTCGGGGGGAGCGCAGACGAGCAGTTAGGAGCCGGGCCGAGAACCAAGGGCCTGGCATAATCATAATTAAATAACTTTTGTCACAATGCCAAATAAGCCTCATATTCGGGGTGCACATCATTTACGTGAATTTACGTACACACATGCCCGGCAGCAGAAATGCTTTCATTAGGCATTCCAATGCCAAAAAAGAGCCCCGGCACAAACACTTCCAGGGGGAGGGAGAATAATGGAGCAAAATAAGAAAAAACCTTAGCGCAAATGTGCCAAAATAATCCGCTTAAATAAAATGCCAAGAGAAATTCTCTCGGTCGCATCCAATGGGGTGCAGCATCAGCGGCAGCAGTCGCATCCTCCATAAGTCCTTGTGCCACTTCTTTGTTTTGTTTTATTTGGTTTGCTTTGCTTTGGTTTTGTTTTGTTTTCCTCGGCTTTTTGTTTGCTGTGTTTGCTGCATGTGTGTTGTTAGCCAAAAGCCGCAAAAATGACCGGGGAAACAACAGCAATGCGAGCGCCAAATGCCGGCTTTGGCAAGAAATGGTAGAGCGAAGCTCTAAATGGCAAATGGGGATACGACTTGAACAATTCCCTGTTTTATTATGAAACTAATGAATTCAAGTTCGTATTTGTTATACATTTTTTAAAATGCTAACATGAAAATAATTATTGTTAAACTTTTCAAGTTGTAATAATATTATTTAATGCCTTTAAATTACATTTAATAAATACATACATACCCCTTAACAGGTATTTAAATTACAAATATTTTCCATATAAACTTATGGCATGAGCAAAGCCAAATGTGGGTTGTGTGGGTTGTCATCTGAGCCGTTAATTAAACGTATATAAATGAACCGGAAAACCCCCCTCACTAAAAAGCCCCAAAGGTAAGCTAAATCAAGCAGATATAAAATCTGCAATTGTATTCAGTCATGGCATTACCAAGTAAAGTATATTCTGGTAATTTGAGAACCTTGGCCTTTTTGGCAGACACCAAAAGGAGTGCTTAAAGTGCACTAAGTTCAGCTTAAACTCGAGGCTGAGCCTGATTAAGTACCGACATATAGGAGCGCTCATCCGATATATTATTATTTTCTCAATTCCTGGAATCCATTTTGTGTAGGCGTCCGAAATGTAATGCCTGAATAAAGTTCCTTTTTTTCGTGATAATCACTCACCTTGGCTTGGCCCTCGACTTTTGTATTATTTACAAAGAGCGTATGGATAAAATTAGGGCAGGCTAATTAGGATGAGTGGGCACAAAAAGGAGCCGAAAGGTGTTTTATCAAAAGCGTATTCACTGAACAAAATAATTAGCGTTTTTCAGAAGTCAATTAACACATGCTGCTCCTCTGTGAGTGTGTGGGCAGGTCACTGTAATTACCAGCATTTGGTCATTAGCTTGAGCCGTGCGAATTTCTCGCCCTGCCTTGGGAATCGGAAATATCAATCATACGCCGCGTGGCCCGCATAATCTGTGTTGGCACAACTGCAGCATTTCTTATGCACAATTTGCAAAGCAAAACATCCTCGGATGGAATGACTAACTGACTCTCTGACAGACAGTCTGTCCATCTGCCACTTGGTTTTCCCCGCCTGTCAGTGAGCTTGTGTCTAATGATTAACCCCCATGATTGAATATAATGCCCTTTGAAGACGCTGCGCAGACAACCGACTAAGTGCCTAAAGACTGCAAGAAAAGTGCAGCTAAGCTCGCGGAAAGCCAAGTAGTGACTGTTTTATACTCTATGAAAAATTATAAACCCACATTTGTCTTTCAAAAAACATGCTTAGAAATGTTCTTAGGAATTTCTTAGTATTTACCAAATTTCTTGTATTTTTCTATTCAATGTTTATTGGTTTGTTTTCAATGCTTCTCAACACTCCGCTTATAGTACCTTTTGAGACACTCTTGGCAGACAAACTTGGCATGGCCGGGCTTCCGGCTGCTTCTTTGACTGCTCATCATCCTGATGTCGGACAAAGCAACAGCATAAAAACAGAATGGAGGAAGCATTAAATTTTTTACTTAAGCATGAAAGCTCTGCCGGCTGCGGCAAAATAAAAACAAAAATTTCGGTGAGTCGCGCGGGAGGATGAAAGGCAAAAGGCAGGAGAATGGAAGCACAAAAATGGCTAGCCCGGCACACAGACAAGGGAATTGGTGTAAATATGGCAAGTGGCTGGGCGCCTAAGAGCGAGCGGTGAAAAAAAAACCAGGGAACAAGGACGAGGCAGCACCATTCAGGCCAGACAGAGGGGCATACTTTTCATAGCCAGTGTGCGGTCTGCGGCGGCGGCGGCGGCTGCCAGCGTTAGATATTTTCATTTAGTTTCCTGTTTGCCTCCCTCAAACTCAAGGCAAGTCGAGTCGAGTGGAAGTATCAAAGTTAGTGAAGTGGGAAGAGCGGCCGGGCCAAGACGATGGCGAAGCTACCCGGCCGGCCGAGGGGTGCCACTCAAATGCTTAACTATGCAAAATAAGTTGCATTTAAGATGCTCCATTATGCATGTTTATTTTATGTCGATGATACTGTTTGGCGGTTGGCACACTCGCGGTCGGGGATACCAGGCCAGGTATAATGGTAGCGGGCGGCTTGCCAACTTAAACGAGATGGCCAAGAGAACCCACAACAGCATGTGCTTGACAGATCAAAGGAGTCCACAAGGGTCTTACCCAACTTCATCCATTAGTTGAGCCATGTGTAGCCCGCACTAAGCAGCTATTTTACGTTCGAACTCCTTGAGCGTCGCCAGTAAATCCCTTTTATGACAGAATACGCAGACGGCCAATAAAATTGCATTGCAAATCGTTGCACTTGACGGGCAACGTTCGGAAAAGCTGAGCGCGATGACGATCCCGGCCATAATCAAACGTCGTTTATAGTCGCGGGTTGTGGATCATAAAATGTCAGACTTATGGGATTTCAATTGACAGACAAGCGGGACGGAATTCATATGCTTAGTAGGGCTCTTAAATGGAAAATGTCTCGTAAAATCCATTGTGAAATATTGGAAACAATTTAGGGAAACTACTGAAAGGGTTTCTCAATTATGTTATTTTATGGAATATTATTTGTTTATGAATTGATAAATTATATCTTTATAAGTAATTTCTGTTATACCTAACTTTTCTCCGAGTGCATTTAAAGATGCAATGAAATCTGCTCAATTTGGTTAAGCACTTGCACTGAAATTGCACCCTTTGAACTGCGGGAGGAGCTTTCTCGTAGCGAGTATTTAATGAGAGTTCATTAGCATTGACCCTACACACACACACTCCCAGGACTGGCCTGGAGCAGATGCAAGCCGAGCTGATTGACGACTCGCATTACGGACAGCAGCGATCCCGAGGCGGAAGATGGGCGGTACGGCTGAGTCGCTGAACCCTGGGCCCGGCAGCAGCTCCCGGGGCTCGCTGCTTCCGCCCACCGTTGTCTGCAGGTGCAGTTAATCATGGCGGACGAGAGCGAGAGTGAGCAAACAATGGCTCCTGCTCCGCGGAGAGGCCATGCCACAAATTCCAATTACATCTCGGGCTAACAGGGCGCCGTATCTTGGCCGCAAATGTGATGCGGACTCGATACAGATGCGAGGTAGTAGTACTCGCACACAACTTTTCCACTTGGCAGGCGCTACCGCATACATCATCCCTTCCATTTGCACGGCCATCGATTTTCGGTTAACGCCCTCGACCAGCACCAGCAGCAGCAGCAACAGCATCGGCGGCAGCCGCAGAAGCCACAGGACAAGTTGCCGTCCTAGGACATCCACATCCGCATCCACGTCTCCGTCCCCAGCCACGTCCACTCCGCGGTTGCCTTTAATGCGAGATATTGGCATTTAAGGCCACTCCATCGATATCAGCAGCGAGTCACGGTTAAGCGGTCACCGGGTTCAAGGAAGATAATCCCCACAGCTCAAGGTGTGTGTACCTTGATGCAGAGAAAGAAATTTTATATTAAAGTTAATATAGCAACAAATACACAATAAATAAAAACATGAAATAAAGAAAATAATAAACAGTGATCAGTGCTTTTAAAAGTAAACTAAAAATCTTTCAAAACAAAGGTTAGATTTTAGTTTTAAATCTTTATTTTCTGTACATAGATTATAAAAAGAAGACCCTAATTTATTTAATTTTTTTCTGTGTATATAAAGTTCATCCCATGACCAGCATAAATACATTTTAATGACCTCCTTCGGTCGGCTCGCATGTAAATAAACTTATTACGCAACGGTCGCCTTAAGCTCCCGAGATGTAAGTTTCTGTAGATATTGTGGTGCCAGTTATCAATGAGCTAAAACTATTCAAGTTGTGGTAAGTGTTGGAGCCATATAATCGGCTTTACCAAAGGGAAATTATTCGAAACTTATTGAACAACTTCGTAGGAACTTTGGCTATGGATTGAAAGTTTAGTTAACGTTGAATTGATACTAAATTGCCTGTAAATGTTACCTTGAGGGAAGTTTATTCAAATTTGAAGATAGTACAAGGACACAATTAGTCTTAAGAAAAGGTATAAAATATTCTAAGAATATTTGAAAAAAAATAAAAGATCAAGTGTTGGTACAAGGGAAGTTGTATAAATTTAACTTATTAAATACATATAAATTTTGTTTTAAACGTTTTCGTCTCTTCCCTTTAATGTTTAACCCTTAATAACTTGTCTTAGACCTTCTTATAGTTTCACTTTCGCCCTTGATGATTTTCGCAGCTGCTTAAAATTCTCGGCAATCAATTTGCAATTGTTTCCAGTTCGATCCGCTGTCTGACCCAAAAACCCTCGGCTGAAGACTTGTTTGGCGTCGAAAGTAAAAAGAACCTGCACAATATTCATCACTATTTGATGATGGCCTTTAGGGCTTAACAATTTTCTTTTACTATGCAGCGCGGGACAAGGGGAGGGGGTGCTGGAAAGTGGGAAAGCGGTGGATCTCCAGAGTTGCCTTTGGTTAGCCAGTGAAGCGTTGGGCGTAAAAACCACTTGGAACTGCATTGGACATTGTTTAAATTGCTGCGGTTCGCGTACGTTGAATTTTCGTCTCTTGTTTATTTTGCGCTTTATTTCGGATGCTGGATACCCATTCTTGTTGTTTCTTTTTTTGTATTTTATATATATTTTTTCGCTGGTCTGGTCGCCTTGCCTGGGTTTTTTATGGCCGGGCTGGGCGAGTGTGGGGAATTGAATAAAGCATAATATACGCTGGCGATTTCGATACCCCTTTAGTCAGGGGCGAGGTCAGGGGTCAGCAGGAAGCGTGGTGCGAGGAGCCGCGAACTGTTCGCCTGCCACACACAAAAGAGCGAAAGAAAAACTTAATGTAATTGAATTCATTTATGGTTTTGTTTGGCTTTTATTTTTCTTTCGGCTTTTCACTTACGCTCGCAAAAATGCCAAGAATGTCGGATGGTTGTTAATAAATATTTCATTTATTTGCCGGCTCATGCCGAAAAGGGATTTCCCCTGCCCCTTTCCACGCTCCTTGGCTCTAACGGCCCTTTGTTTTTGTGGCCTTTTGTGCTTTAATTAAAAATATGCACAGGCAAGGCCAGAATGTCCCAATTCCGTGTGCGCCAGAACAAAGCACTCAACTAAATGCGAAACTAGCGTCGATAGACTAAGCCATCGCCCGCCTGGCATCCGCATCGCCCTGGAGGACATCGTTGTCCTTTTTTGGCTGCCCAATCCCCGGAAAAAAGGGATATTGGGTTATTAGTAAATATGCTTTCATATAGTACATGAAAGATTTATGCAAAGGACACACACTCAGCCTCGGCCTCAGCCTTAGCCACTGGCTCTGAGCACCGACCGGCCTGTACCTTCTGCAAGTATGCAACATATTTCATAATAATCGCCCTCGGGCAACAATGCCGCACACTCTCTCACCTGGCCTGGAAAGTTATCCCTTTTCGGCTCAAAAGAAACCCCAAGCCCAGGACCGCTCATGTGGCTAATAAAATAATTGAAATTCCCCCAAAGCACGAGCAGGCGGTGGGCTCGCCTCTCGCTCATACATACAAATTGGTATGCCATGGCCAGGACTCCGTCTCGGCTTCCAGCTCAGCCCGGAATTAACAGAAATTCAAATTCTTCCTGCTACACTTGCCCTCGAATTCCGGAAAGGGTGCCACTTGCAGGTAAAATATATATTCCCTAGTTTTGTGTATAACTTCAAAGCCTTAAAATAAGCATACCTCTTCAAAGTGTTGAAGAACTAAGCCAAAAACTGAATACAAAATAGCAAAATATATAAATATTGAATAGAAAATATTTATATAGTTGCTTAACTTGCGTTTTCTCTGTGCATTTAGGCCAATTTAAGCACTAAAGTTACCCGAGCCTTGTTTGTAAGAAAGCCCCTTTTGGAGTTGTCTTTTATCAATCCGGCTAAGCTCATAAATTATCAAAATCGAAGTAAAAGTTCCTGCCTTTTAGGCGCCTTTTAGTTGCTGCCTTGATGTTTTCGGTATACATTTCCCTGTATACTGGCGAAACTTTCTTTGATTTTCAATTTCAATAATACAATTTTCTTTGCAATTTTATGCCGAGTTGAGCATCAGCAGCCGTAATAGAATCAGTCTCCCTTAAAGCCGTCCTGCCTCGTACCGACCCGTGCATCTGGAATGACTCTGGGAGCTCTCCATGTTTATTTGCATACGCATCAAGATGGAGAGTGGAGATACATACATAAGTGGACGAGGATTGCGATTTGGATTCGGATTCGGATTCAGATTTCAACTCGTTTTTCCCGACTCGCACTGCATTTACATACATTCCCAAATCTCATGTCAAACTCCAATTTTATTTGGACCAAGTGAGAATTTTGCGGAATTTCATTTTTTAAATTAGACTTGAGGTGAAGGTTGTCTTTAAAGGCAAGCTGCACTTTAAGTTTATAATTATAATAATATAAACTGTTCTATGGTTGAATTTAAATCCTCTATTAAACGAAGCTTTCGCTGAATGTTTATCCAATATACATATTGGTAGTATTTTCAATAATGTTTATAAAAATTTCTGTATGTTTAAAGCGGCACATTTTTTTCACATTTACTAGGATTTTTCGGTGAAATTTATTTCGCAGGGCTGTGTGATCATTAACCGCAAATGATTGTGGCTGGCAATTCAATAAATTTTTAGCTATTTGCCGATATGCCCGGCCAACCGAAAGTCCCAGCCTTAAACCCCTCATCATTTTCCGGGGACATGGTTCGATGGTGCTCATAATTAAAACCGATAATCGGGGCGCTTATGCCAACGTTTGGGGAGCCGTAAATTCCTGCCACGATATCATTTAATTTGGGTTTTGCGTTTGCGTTTCAGCCTTCTTGCTCAGCTGCATAATAAGTGTGCACATTTTCCCCCATTTTCTCTGGTCAAATAGTTGCACTCGAATATAATTAGATTGATGGACCTGAGCTGCATGTGATTAGCAGTCTAAGTGGGTCTTCAGTATACATATATGTGTGCCATATGTCGCTTCCGGCGTGCACCTGCCACCAGACGGGCGCCGCCCACCGCCCAACGCCCAACTCACACCTGCTGCAAGGCCGTAACTCATGCTGGCAGTACTTATCACAGCCTCAAGCTGGCGGGAGAGTCGGTTCACTTGCTCGGCAAATAGAGCGTCATTAATTTAACTAAAATAGTCACGGCATCGCTGTTGTCTTGGCCACCTTCTCTCGCTAGTTTTTCCACCGTTCCCCCCTATAAATGCAATTATTTTACTTTACACTGAAAGCCTTTAAAAAAACTCAGACTTAAATGCAATATTATGTTTCTGGCCCGCAACAATATTATATTATATCATTACTCTTTCTCAGTATTAATAATTTTTTATATTAAATATAAAATATAAAATATAAAATTGGTTAACTATTAAAAGTTTTATATTTTTTAAGTGTGCCTTTGCTGGCTGTTATAAATGTGCAACAACTACACGTCGACGGCGGGAGAGAGCTTGAAAAATTATGCATCAAGTGACAGCGACAACGAATGCCATTTCATTGCACGGCGCAAAGGAAAAGGCCAAAGACCAATCCATTCCACACCCGCCCGCTCCAATCCATTCACTCCAACTCATCTGAATTTGAATCTGAATCGGAGTCCATAGCTGATTCCTAACCTGAATCAAACCCAACTCATCCCACACTCCGTTGCGTCTCGGCATTCATAAATATGGCGAATCGGAAATGTATTTAGTTCGAGCGGAGAGAGCGGAAGTGCCTATGCCTGAGTGGATTTGATTTGCCATCTGTGTATCTCGGGCTAAACGTAAATATGTAAGGGAAATAAATATGATAAAATCGCAAAAAGTATTAAATGAATCCTGTCTGACTTGAGCCCGGCAAATTACTCCTCGAATGTATTAATAAAAAGCCGAGTAATCCCAAAGGCGGAAATGGGGATAATGAATCATTTGTGATGTATGCGATTGTGGGTTGAATATAAAAATACAATTTATGGACTGCCAGCTTATTTATGTCCAACTTATGCTAAAGAGAACCCTTTGGAAATTTTAAAATTGTTTTAAAATTGAACTCTAAAGCAGGGTCGTCTAAATTAAGGGCTGTTGATAGTGATATGCTTTTTATACCCTTGGAGGGTATTATAATTTTAACAAGAAGCTTGCAAAGAAGTGATAGAGTATTTAGAAAATATCACATATCGATTTAAAGAATGTATTTATTTAAAGGTTCTAATGGGCATCGGAAAATTATATTTAATAATCAGTTTAATATTATTGATCTACTAAAAATTCGGGCCTTACTCCGATATAGTACATATAAACACACTAAGTAACTCTTTGTAACTGAAAGAAGGCAGCATTTCCCACCCATTTAAGTATTAGCTTTCGTCGCCATTTTATAAAGGCTTAGGTTATTTTTCTTACCTTTTCCCGGAATCCATTAGGCCCACCGCTGATTCTGGGAATCACAGCAAACCTAATTCCGCGTTTGGTTTCATTTCGCACTGGCCCATAAAAGTATGCTACACTTAGTGGGAGCTGCCTCGTTTATGTGCATGTGTGAGTGCGCGACCGTGCGCCTAAGCCACATCAGCCGCCGGCTAATTTCTTTCCCCCTCCTAACCGTTTTTCCCATCCTCCACTCGAAATGGAAAGAAAATATGCGGGAAAGTGTGCCGAACTATGCCGACAAAAATAAATTGAATTTATCAACCGTTGACGTCAAGGCACAGAGGCAGAAGAGTATGAAATGAGAATAAAAGACAGTGCACTATGGGGTTTTTGACCAGTTTTTGTGGCATTAATTAATAACTCGGTCAG
>JAEIII010045289.1:0-11311 GCA_018905755.1 Drosophila ohnishii | reverse complement strand
ATATATTGGAATTTTAAATAAAACACGAAAAATTGGAACAAAGTGTTTTATGCATTAGGTTTTTTTTATTTACTAACATATTTAACATTAAGACAACTTAACCGAAGCTTGTACGAATCTTAAGTATATTTTTCCATGTAAAACTCGCTATATACACTACGTTGTGCTTAAGTAAATATGTGATAATCAGGAATTAGCCTTTGAGCTGTGTGTTTAAATTTGCGCTCCTTCATGGCGATGCGCTTAAAACTTAAGACATTTTTTACATAAATAAGAAAGTTACCGCTAAATGAGCTAGCATCGCAGAATTTCATCGAGAGTGGGTCCCCAGCGACCGTAGGGATCTTTGGCCAGAATGAATATGTTGTCGCACCACGTGTAGCCCAGGACACGAGTCTCCACGATCATCTTGAAGGCCGGATTCTCATCTATCAGGTCGCGGTAATTGTCGTTGGACACGACGGCAGCATTCCTCTCGTAGGCAAGCTGCAAAATAATCCTGGAAAAGGAATGCATTGAGTACATTTCAGAATAAATAATCCCTAAAATATCTCACCGATCATCATAGCTGATTGATTTTTGGCCGGGAATGTTTTTGCATGGCGTAAAAACTATCTTTCCCTCCTTGTGCAGCTGATCGAGGAGCTCGGGATTCGAGGACTTGAAGGCGTTGCGACGAAACGATGGCATTACAGCCTTGGCGCTGTGTCCGATTTTGTCGAAATACTGCAGGCAGAACTTGATGCCCTCCGAGGAGAACACGTTTGAATTGCCATGACTGCGGAACGTTTAATTAGTTTTAATTTTAAATAAAAATAAAGTTGGGGAAAAATAAAAGACACTTACGCAAAGGCAACATTGCTGCCGTCGATGATAATGGAACGCTTAGTCGACTTGGGCTTGTCGCTTGCCTGCCCCGGCTCGTCCGTCTCCTCAGTAGGATTGAACGTGTTGCTGTTGTAGTCTCCAACTTTTTTCTTTTCTGCCGAGGTAAACTGGCTGATGGTCATACGTCCACTTTGCTTTTTCTTAGGCTTTGCCGATTTTTTGGGGGTTTTCTGTTGGTTTTTCGTTACGTTTTTCGCCATCGGATTCAGCAATGGAATGAAATCCTCTCCCCCAATAGAGTCCTCCAGAAGAACCACCGAATCATCGTTGTTTTCGATGGGCATTGGCATTACGGCAGCTGGCATTGATTCGGGACTTCCAAGCAAGTCGATGCAGGAGATGTCCGCCGAAGAAGTCGACTCGGTTAGGGGGGAGTACAACAGCTTATTATCCGACTTTGGTTTTACAAGCAGTGCCACCTCGCGGCGGGAATCTGTGACAATCTTCGGCGTGGCCTTTATCTCGGCACGGCGTTGGCAAGCCTTAAAGAATTTCTCACTGGAAAATGGTTCGCTATCTGAATTGCTTTCATCCCCATCAATGTTTATAGGGTCGTTCGGAGGCTCCAGCAGCACGCAGTCATCGTCGTCACTGGTTTCAATTACTTCGCCCTCTTCTATTTCCTTAATGTTTCTCGTAATTTTCTAAATTTAAAGTTTACGAATTTATAATTAACTATTTAATAATATTTTATATTATCTGGATGGTTCACCTTTCGCTGTGTGGAGATTTTGGATCTAGGCAGCGCAAGGTTCTTGGTGGGGGAATTCCTAAGGAATTCCAACTTACGCTGAACCTGAGGATTCTTTTGAACTTTGTACTTCTTTTTAATGGAACTCATAAGCTTTGTCATGCTTTTGCGATTGAGTTTCTGGTTTGTTTTCTGCAATCTCTTTGGTGAGTTCTAAGTGGTCAAGAAACGCCGGATTAGATTGATTCTTGTATTACAATTACATACCTTCGGTAGGTGGTCTTTGAACTTCTTGAACTTAGTTTTGGATGGTCCTGCTTCGTCATCGCTAGTTTTAGCGGCTTCAGTATTTTTTTGTGCCCCTGCCTACATGTTTTCGGAAAATAAGAGGGAATTTTGGGTTAGTCAGTCGGCAGTGAAATGCATTTTCCTTTTCTACTTACTGCGGCCTAGAGTTTCATCTAGTTTTGGGGTTTTTATAGTGCTTTATAGTGCTTTTGAATAAAACTACAGGGTTCTTTTTTGTTACATTCATTTACATCAACTTTATTGTGAGCTGGAGAGTCTCTACAGGGCTTACGTATATATGTCTAAGCGTACACACTAACTAGGAAATCGTTTTTGATTCTGACCTAACTTAAGAGTTAAACTAAATAGATGCATGTCCGAGAAGAAGACAGTTCCATGCAGCCAAACGAGGTAAAACGGCCCGTAAGTACACAACTCAATTGCAGTAAACAAAGCAGCCCCGTCGCATGCCCATTCTTCCAACTCCTGGCAGAGGGCCCGGTAGTGCCTACTGCTGCTTTAGCTCGCGGATCTCGCTGCGTATGTTGGTGCGGGCCAGCTCCTCGTACTTGTCGTGGTACTCGCCGGTGGCATAGATGGAGGGAATCATCAGCAGGGTCTCCAGCACCTTGATGCGCATGGCCTTGTATGTGGCATCATCCAGATTGGCGTACTCTGACCGCAGCAGTGTGGTGTAGTGCTTGTACTCTTCCGGAGAGGAACTTGAGTCGAAAGGTGCGGATGAGTGCGCGAGGGAGGAATGGGTTGGGTCATGATACTCACGCAAGCACCACCAAGTCCACATCCTGCAGCAAATTGGCCTCGTCGTCATGGCACCAGGTTAATTGGTTCTCTGGAGTCTTGCGCCCCAGCAGATTGCACACCAGACTCTTAGCGCGGTCCTATTTGGAGGTGGGTTGGAACAAATACACCGTATAGACAGCGGTAGGGGGGATTGTCGCCGAGCGTTACTCACATCCTCGATGACGGCATCGTGACAGAACTCCTCGAAGACCTCGATGTTCTCCTCCGAGCAGCTGCGGTTGCCATCGAAGTGATAGTACTGGAAGAAGGCCGCCAGCACAATGTTGGGATTGGCGCAGCCTGCCAGATGGGGCTCCTTGCGCTGCATCATCTCCTGCCAGTTGTGGTAGGCGCGCGATGGGCTATCGGAGCTTAGGTGCTCCTGGATACGGGCAAACCACTCCTTGGCCACCTGTTCGGGCACATCGTGGTGGTCGCACACTTTTTTCCAGATCTTCTCCATGCTAGGTGGGTTTTTTGTAGCTATTGCTTTGGCCTCTTGGAATAGTTGGATTTAACTAGCACAGCACAGTTTCGGCGGTTGTCTGGTGTTTCTCGAACTTTTCACTTTACACTTTTCACTTTTCTCTGGGAATGTTGGGGTTTGGGCCCTGGCGATTGCGCACTACGCCGAGGTGCCCAAAACCCTTGTCGTCACACGCGGGAAAACGGATACTGCGCATTGCAACGTTGTCAACTCCGGAATGTCAAACGAAATATCATATTTTCTGAAATATAAACAAAGTACTCACCGGAAGTTGATCTTTCTGAGGAGACCCGCCAGCCAGGCTGAGCAAAATTTTCGAAGCCTCGTGAGAGGAAGATCCGCTAACGTGCCACTGACTATTCCTCTGCTGCGCTTTCAAGGCCTTCATGGCCTTAATCTTCTTAAGCTTGCCTTTGCCCATTTTTGGGCCTGAAAGTGAATATAATCGCTTACAACTTTAAATTTCGTTAAAAGCAACAGCTGGTGTCCCAATGCGTCCTTATCGATGTTTTGACGTTTGACTACCGTGGTATCGATAGTGCGCCGATAATGGCGCATGCACGGACGATCTGGTACTTTTGGTCGCTCGGACCAAAAAGTCTGGCAACATCGGTCGCTCGCGGCGCAGCATTGCCAGACTCTGCCTAAGACTTAAAACTATCGCATTTTTTGATGCCCCTGACAACCCTGTTTTGCATTGAACGAAAACAAATTTTGCCAAAAACCATAAACAAAACCTGTGAGTGAAAAGAATGGAGCTACTTTAGGGGATCTTCACTTATACGGAATCGGACTACATCATGCCCCTCTGCGTGCTCTGCTTGGCTTCCTCCGATGGTGGCTACTCGCTACTATCCGCCGAGGGCGTCCGGCTAAACATTAAGGGAACCATCAACAAACACTTTTCGTTTTTTGACGTAAGCTGCGCGACATAATCGCAAGTTTTTATTATTATAGGCTCTGCTATTTCTCTCCTGCAGGTGATCACTGCGGGCGGTGATGGGGCGGTCTGTCGGGAGTGCTGGCAGTGCGTCAGCAGCTTCGATGAGTTCCACCAGCGGGTCTCCAGGCTACACCAACAGCCAGGCGGCAGATGCGACTCCAAAAGCGTGGCTATCGAGTTCTGCGCCGAGACGGAAGAGGCCATCAATCCTCTGTTTGCCGTCGAACTAGATGCCCTGGCCGAGGGCTTCTTCGCCCCCAATGAAGTGAAGGTGGAGGTCAACGAGCTGGAACCTCTTCCCAAGATGGAGCTCCTCGAGGACCCTGTCAATACGGACAGGAAACCCGCCGCCACCAAGCGACTAAGTTCCCAAGCTGAAAGCCTATCGCAGCCCAAGCGTCGCATCAAAAACGAAAAAATGGTGGACAGTGATTCGGATGTGCCTCTGTCGAAGTTCATCAGCGCAGAGATAAAGGCCGGCGCCAATGGGCCAGCAAAGAACAACGAACAGGTCAAAGGGCAGCCGCTGCGAAGGAGCACCAGACGTGGTCGGCCACCAAAGGTCAAACCAGAGGATCTTGCGTCTCCCAAAAAGGAACTTGAGTCGGATGAAGATGACCACGCTGTAAATGACAACGACAGGGAATTCGTAGCCGCAGAAGCCGTCTTGGGCACTGACGACAGCTCGAGTTCCTCTAGCGAAAGCAGTGACGATGACTCGGACGACAGCCTGCCGGACTTTGAGCCGGTGGAGCGGTACGCCGAGATCCCCAAGCGCGTCGTTGTGAAGCCCAAAAAGTACCGGAAACGTGAGAAACCTTTGATCCCACCCAACCGCATGAGTCGCGAGGAGATCGAACAACGAAAGCAGCGGCAGGACGAGTATGATGATATTATCCTGCAATTCTTCAAGAAGTTTCCCTGCCACATCTGTAACCTCCTCGTTCAGAACTTTTCGGACATGCGACGGCATCAGCGGGTTTCCCATGACATGGAATCGGGTTTCATGCAGTGCTGCGGGAGAAAGTTCCACACACGCAAGAGTCTGGCGGAGCATGTGTTGGTCCATAAGAATCCGGAACACTTTATGTGCTCGCAATGCAGCCGGGTCTTCCAGGATTCCCGTGCGCTGGAGGTCCACGAGCAGACGCACACGAACCCGGACGTGAAGGCAGAGCCCAAGGAGAAGCGGATGTGGCCGTGCGAGAAGTGCTCGAAGAGTTTTACCAGCAAGGCGGCCCTAGAGTATCACTTTATGTCCAAGCACGTGCCCAAGTCCGAGTTCAAATACAGCTGTACAGAGTGTAACAAGAAGTGGGTAGACATGTCCTGCCCCAAGGCCCAATCTAATCCCTTGTATTTTTCAGGATTCCCACGGAGCGCAAGCTGAGGGAGCACATGCGCTACATGCACGACCCGGAAACGGCCATCATTTGCGACAAGTGTGGCAAGACGTTGCGTTCCCAAACGAATCTCAAGAAGCACCACGAACTGGAACATTCCGAGGAGCCACGTCCGAAGCCCGATCCCGTCCAGTGCGAGATCTGCGGCACCTGGCTTCGTCACCTGTCCGGGCTGAAGCAGCACATGAATACGGTGCACGAGCCGCAGGGCAAAGAGCACCGCTGTCCCATATGCAACAAGCAGTCCACCAACTCCAGAGCCCTCAAGCGTCACATCTACCACAACCATCAGTGTGAGCGCAAGTTCAAGTGCGGGATGTGCGAGAAGGCCTTCAAGCGGCCGCAGGATTTAAGAGTGAGTCAACCCCTCCCATTTGCCAAGATAGGAGATTCATGGTCTTAAATTTACAGGAACACACGTCCACGCACACCGGCGAGGTGCTCTACACCTGCCCCAACTGTCCCATGACATTCTTTTCCAACGCCAACATGTACAAGCATCGCCAGCGGCTCCATCGCGCCGAATGGGAGGCGGACCGGAAGAAGCCGCTGCCGCCGAACATCATGAAGATATCGCAGGGTGCCACCACGGCGATGAAGAAGCGGCAGGCCAGCAGCACCCTGTTCCCACAGTTGGAACAGAAGCAATAGCATTTGCACATTTACGACATCTATAGATAGTAGATAAATCGTCAACCATTATTATTAACTCGCACTTAACACAGATAAGTTAAGCCATAAATAAGTAGACGCGGACATATTTACATCGATTTACGAGCTGGTATCTTATCTAGCCATCGTCCTGCGGTATTCGGATTTCCTCACACATCCCCTCCTCCCGGTGGATGCTAGCCCAGTGCTGCGAGAGCTCCCGGCTGATGGCCTTGCGAAAAACCATGCACGAGATGTGCGGCAGCTTCTCGAAGCGCACCCTCAACAGGCCGAGCTTGGCCAGCGAATAGCGCCAGTTCTTCATGAGGTGGGCATTCTTGCCCACATGCTGCGAATCGGGGGTGATGAGCACGAGGATGCCCTCGGGCAGGAGCAGGTCGTAGGCCTTACGACAGCACTGCAGCCGCTGCTCGGCGCTGGGCATGTACTCCAGCAGCAGGCTAAAGATGACGCACTCGTAATGGTTCGCTGGTAGCCTTCTGACACAGCCCTCCTCCAGTTCGGGTGCCGCCACACCAGGCACCACTTCTACTTTCAAGAAATCCGCCTGCAACACATCTTCGGTGGCGGGGCACAGATCCAGAGCCGTTACCTCCAGGTGCGGAGCACTGGCAAAGGGATTGAAGCAGCTGCCCACGTCCAGCACCCGTAGCCTGTCCGGCGGCTCCTCCATTAGCTGGCACCTTACCTCTCCCAACTGGCCCTCGCTCCTGTAGGACTCCAGGAGTCGCTGCTCCCGCTGCCGCTTTTGCAGGTAGATGCCCTCGGTGAAGAAGTATTTGGTTATGTAGTCAATGGCCCACTTGATGCGGCTGCGCGCCTGCAGCTCCAAATTCCCGTCGTTCGTCTCCCATATGGCCGCCAGTTGCCGCATGGCCTTGGCGTACTCCGCCAGACGCTTTGCATTCCTGGGACTCGTGTGCTCTTGCCAAGCCACCGCCGCCCCGTGCTGCTTCGTCAGCTGGCGGAGGCTCTCGTGGCAGCTCTTGACGATGCCGGCCAGGCGCTGGTGCTCCTCCGTTGCCATTTTCGAGATTTCGGATTGAATGGCCTGTTGAATTGTTTACTTCGGTTTTGACTAGTGCTGCCAACTCTTCGAAAAATAATTAAAAGGCTTCTGATAAAAAACCGGAAAATGCCAACAAGGTAGGTAAAACATCTAGATTAAATAAATATAACCGTTTTTAACAGGGCTTATTACCTGGCAACACTGCTGGTCACACTGAAGCGCTTTTCAAATTTGGTTGCATGTCCTTTATAAACTTTGCGCGAAAATTCCCGTTAAAAGAAATGTTAAAATTTGGAATACCAAAAGCTAGAAACACTTGAAACGGTTGCCTCTGAAAAAACGAAAAATGCACTTTCAATTTAAATTTCAGAGATGCGACGGGTATCTTTCACAACGGCAACGCCATTATCAGCATCTGATTTTCTAATAATCCTTGGGTTGGGCGAGTCGTCGAACCAGGACATTACGTTGGCGCATAGAGCGAGGACATCCATGCAGGGATTGGTTGGAAACACTCGACCGAGGAACTCCATGAGCATGGGCTGCTTTCTTACCACATCGCAGTACTCGTCATACGAAATGTTCGTGTCCTTGTCCAAGTCGAATTTAAGGAAGATCATTTCCTTCATGTCCTGCAGCCATAAATTCCTGTAACATAATTTAAAGGTGTATATTCCGCCAATCTTACCAATAGCAGCTCCGTGGCTTCCTCTTCGTCCTCGCCCTCAAAGAACTTCTTAAGAAAGAACCCGACATCCTCGC
Source organism: Drosophila ohnishii (assembly GCA_018905755.1). Taxonomy (NCBI): domain Eukaryota; kingdom Metazoa; phylum Arthropoda; class Insecta; order Diptera; family Drosophilidae; genus Drosophila; species Drosophila ohnishii. The sequence goes on along the minus strand of JAEIII010045289.1, from coordinate 3,364 downwards.
CATTTAACTGCAGTTTGTCTTGCTTGTCGTATATCTGCAGCGATTTAATGATTTAATTAAATTTAATGACAGACTAACGGTTTCTCACAGAGAAGGCAAACTCCATCTTTATCTCCAGGTCCCTGGTGAAATATATGGTTAAAAGCCTCACGAAGGACTCCAAGCTCACGTGCCTGTCGGGACAAAAATCGGGATGGGTCCCTTCAGAACCATGACTAATCCGATAGACAGTAGTTGTGCTAATATTGCAATCGGTTATTTCAAACAGATCCAGCATGAGGGTGGTTAGCTGCGAGATAATCATGAACTTGGCCTTTGGTCCATTGGCCAGGACCATCTTGTGGTACAGCATTACAATGCAAATTAGTTCGTTCGTCGTGAAAATGGAGTCCTTGCTCATCTGAACAATCTCGTTCGCATACAACCAATTGAAGCGGGCATTTTCAAGGGTATCTATGGTCTGATCCAGGTCTTTCATATTGCAGCGACTTTTTGAAAATTTAGGCGGTTTCTTTGTGTTAAAATAAAAAGAGTTTTGTAGTAAGTCTATAGAAATACTTATTACGTCAGCTTAGAGTTGGAGTGATGTGACTTGTGATTCAACTGTACCTAGACTAAAGCCCCATCCAATTAAAACACTGTTTACAACTGTTTACACACTATGTATTTGTATTTATTTATCTAATGGGTTTCATTTTACCTTGCTTTCGCCCGAATTACGGCATTTATTAAGCTGAAGCAAGTGACAGGATATTACAGCGCTATACAACACACGTACGTACAGTAACTTATGATTATACGCGAGCTATAAAAGATGCTCGCTTCCGTATGTATGAACAAACATGTCCGAGCATGTTACCTACTATGTATAAATGGTAGTTAAGTTACAAAAAAAGCTTAAAACTAAAAAAGGAATACATAAAAATAATACAGTGGCCATATAGAATACTGACTGAGGAGGAGTAGTTTGGGGAACTTATTCAGAGTCTGTGCTTGAGTATTTTGTTTTTTCTTTTTCGACGACACAACCGCGTTTTCAATTGATCTCTTGTTTGTCCGGAGCACTTAACCGATACAGATACAAATATATAATACTAGTTTCCTTTTTTGAAAATGCAATGTCTGTGAGTGAGTTCGTGAGGTGCGAAATGCACAAAAACAACAGTCCATTTGTCGTGACGACAGGCGGCGAATGCGCCGCCCCCGTGTGGCAACTTGAGTGTGTGGTGTGTCTATGAGTATTCGTATTCGTATCCGGCTGTCCGAAAGTTCAAATGTCCGGATGAGCTACATTTCGCTAAACGTATTTCAAGCTAAATTTTAAAGTACTGTTTCTTGTGGATGTTTCCTCTAAATGCACTTACACTCTAATTGCTGGCAATTCGTATTGTATATGCATGCGGGAGCCCCTTGGCCACGACGAGCCTCTAATTGCAGGCGGCATTGAGCGCCAGCGCTCCCTCCGCACTAGTCGATGGCCCAGCGACGTCGTGGACATTGTTGTAGTCCGCTTTGGCATTGCATTTCGCCGCGCTAGGTTCCTGTATGCTTCCGTTGAGGCCGCTGCTTTTGAGGGAGTATATGCTCAAGCGCGCCTCGTGCTCCCGCCGCTGCTGGCGCAGCCGGATGTCGTGTTCCTCGCGCATGTGTCGCAGCTTCAGGTCCTGCTCCTGCCGGTAGTAGGCCATTTTAATCTCCTGCTCCATTTGCTCGAAGCGCAGCTTTTGCTCGTGCTCCCGCCGGGCATAGTCGATCTCGGCCAATCGGGCCTGTTTCAACAGCTTGAACAGGTCCTGCTTGTACTTTTGCTCCATCTCGGAGGTGCTGACAAGGTCGACTGGCTGGCTATTCGGATCGACGGCTACTGGTGTGGCTCCCAGAGAGAACTGCTGGAGTGTGGTGATGGGAGCTACGCTGTTGGAGGCTTCATTCTCGTCGGACAGCACGGACTGGGCCTGCGAAAGCTGTGGGTGAAGGGAGATACACGAATATTTCATCTTCTTTAAGAACTTTCCCATAGTCCCCCTCCTACTTACATTTCTCTGTCGCCTTTTCCGCGGCGGGGCGGCTGCTGTCTTTTCGTTCTCCTCTCCCGTTTCGGCGGATGCTTCTGCTTTGGCTCCAGCCAACGGCGACGGCTTGGCCTTGGCCCGTTTGCGTCGCTGGGCAGGCTGCTGGGCGGCGGGAGTGCTCTCCTGCTGCGAGTCCGCATCCCCGCCAGCGGTGGACGGCGGCGGCGATGGGATGGCTATGGTGGACGTCTGCAGCGTGTCTTCGCTGGCGTTCGTGGAGTTGGGCAAAGCGGCCAGCGGCATGTCCTCGTCCTCGTCGATGTCCAGGAGCTCCTTCTTGATCGCGCCGTTCGTGTTGGCGCTGCGGGTCTGGCTGCGCGATGTGACCGGGTCCTTCTGCATCTCCTCCATAAACTCGATCATGCGCATGCCCTCGAGAGCTTCCGCCTTGGGATGCTTTTGCTGGTGCTCTCGCTTGGCGGAGTTCTTCATGCTGCGCCACTGCACCTGGATCTGTTCCAGCAGTCTGTGGCGAAAGTTGAGCGCGTTGAACCTGAAGGGGATGGTCATTAGATCCATGAAGAATAGACAATTGCGCCATTCCAACTTACTGTTTGGTGATCTGTGACCAGGCCAGTCTCTTGGCCTTTATGCTCTTGGCGTCCACGCTTCGATTCTCGACGAACGCCACCTTCGACTTGATGACCTCGAGGAGCAGGCCGCGCTCGGCCTCCTCCCAGTTGAGGGAGCGTTTCTTGCGCGTGCCCTTCTTTTTGCCGCCCGCGCCTTCCTTCTCGCCAGTGTCCTCGGCCGCATCCTCTGCATTCTCCGCCCCCTCGTCCGCGGTGGCGCTGCTCGACTTCTGTGGCTTAAGCTCGACCTTCTCGTCCTCGTCGTCGTCTTCTGGCGGCGAGGACGATCCTTTGGCTAGCAGCTCTTCCAGTTTCATTGTTTTTGTTTACAACTTGGCCTTACAATTGGTTGGATTCCAATTCGAACAAGCAGGCTTGCAAAAATCCTATTTGATTTCTGTATATACTGGAGTTGCAGTGTGGCCAAACGGAGCGGGCTTGCGGAAACCAAATATTTTGACAAGCTTATTTTAGTATTTTTTATTGCCAGATGGTATATTTCACAGTCGTGGGAATTCTCAAAAATCTGGCAGCACCAATGCCTTATAAAAATATAGATCCGATTTCAAGCATTTTATGTGTTTTCCGGCGTTAATCCAGCATAAAGTGCGCTTCAGCAGGGGGTTGTGTATCTATAATAGGGTTTATAATCAGCGGAAAAGGCTAGAGGGGCTGCCGAAGCAGCGTTCGGGTCGCCTTCGAACACTCTACATTCTACAC